>DWQT01000309.1:0-24962 GCA_018244895.1 Myscelus amystis hages | reverse complement strand
TAAATAGTTATTAATTATTATGTATGGTTTTCAAATACATTATATAAAATCTTTGAAAAATGACACCTGGTGTAAGCCAGGAACCCTATTATTTATTTCAATTTGAAGATTAGATAAATATAACATAATTCTCACACTTATTTTGCGGATAGTTCACTGTACTGATGAAATGCCGTTGGGCGTTATGAAAGCTAAGTACAAGATCCCTTGTATATTCATTCACTGTGATAGCGAGTGATGACTCATTTTTAAAAAGCACGGCTTTGTAAATTCCAACATTAATTGTACATGCCACCAGCTAAAACCTAAGCGTAGACTGGAGATAATAGTATCTTTCCAACAAACCTGCAATGCTAAGGATATAGGACTGAATGGGTGGGAATGAAATAAAATCAATCTGACATTGAATTGAATATATTGAGTAGCAACAATTATGTTTTCTACAATAATTACTTAAAAATATCTGAATATCATATATGAAAGACTAGATTATCTTAACACCAAATACATTAAAACTAAAACCTTTAAATAGAAAAAATACTGAGCAATAATACAAAAAAAAAACATAACAGTTTTTTTTAATTCCTTCTAATGTAATGAGATCAATAAATAAACCAAAACTATTCATCCATACTTATGAATACATCTAGCCATAGGTTTGTTTTATTTGGAAATAGTTTGGAATTGGATTCCATTTTTATTTCGTTCCAACAAAATCCTTTCCATTTCGCCAATTGTTTTCAATGTTTCATATTTTTTGAAAAATTTTAATGTATATACAAAGTTTTGTACTGAACACTTCTTAAATAAGTTATATAAAATTATATTAAAATTTATTTTTAGTATAATATCTTTATAAATTGCATTGTATATATGACTACTGAAGTAAACTTGAAATTACATCTAGACTTTGACACTGGAAATGATGGATTTCATAAAAGATAAGATAACAAGTTTATGTATCATTAAAACTATTAATGTTAGAAACATATATTTCTTAAAAGAGTTTTACCCATTTATAAGTATTCTGATGTATAGTACAGTGACACTACATTTTTTTAAACTTGGTTAAACCCCTATGCCTAGAAAATCTTTTTTTGAATATTTGAGCGAAAACAAAATAGTAATTTCAAAATGGGGGTGATTGCCGTGTTCAAAACACATTGTACATACCAAGCTTACAAAAAAATGTTACCAGTTGATAATCTCGATCTGATAAAATGAAAAAGAAGGTATTCTTCTATGAAATCTAGCATTAAGATGGATAAGATGGACTAGAGGGCAATTGTTAATTATTGCCCATGATTACAAATTTTCCATTGATGGATATTATCTATGATTTAAAATCATACTGAATAATTAAGGACATAAATCTTGATTACAAGTTATAATATTAAGTAAATTGAAAATTCAGCTGCAATATTATTTGCCGATTTCATCGTTTAGATCATGTAGCCGAATAATTTCCAGTAAAGGTTTTTCAGTTCCTTGTAGCGCGTCTCTATCTCGCGAACCTGGAATCCGTATGAGAAGCATTAGCAATTGTGTTATTTCTGGCTTTCAAGTCCAATTTGTTACCATAAAAATACTTTGGGCAATATTATGAACCCAATATATAAAACGAATATGTTAGCATTTATTACTTATAGAAGCTGTTATTGGAACATTACAAAGCAATAATCAGATGCTCGAGTGCTCTTTTCTGAAAGTGGCTGATCGAAAAGTGTTGGTACCCTCATGTAAGATTGCCGAAGACTTACAATCCGGTTAAAACAAACACAAGAGAGGTGTCGAGGGACACCCGGATGGTACAAAGTTCCTTTTGATTAATTAGTGAAGGAATTGTAATAAAATTTTATTTGTTTTAATTGGCAACACTAGTGTGTCTGACAACTTCTGTCTGATTTTTTTCCGTCTAGTCTCCTTAGCAACACACAGTAAGGAACTTCGTTCCAATAAATACAATAAACTACTAAACTAATAATTATGTCACCTCTTCATAGGGAAGCTCCTTCCTGGCGTAGTGGAGGTACGAGCGTTGGAGATGGATCTCATATGACAACGAGTTTCTCTCGCGCACGAGTTGGTTCTGCATGGTGCAATCTTTCATGGCCGATATTTGAATCTCGGCTTTCTGTTTGTCTCCCTGTATCCCGTTCTGCGTCATCCAGTGCAAGTGCACCCATTCTGGTACTTCAGGTCGAATCTCCTGATTTAGAAACTGGTCCTGAAATAAAAATTTTGTCCTATAAATAAAATAAAATAATAACTATCACACCAGGTCCCTAATAGGGTAGGCAGAAAGCACCAAATGCCAAATATCTCTGTCCTTAATTAATCCTTTAGTCCTATAACTAAGCTAAATCTATTTCTGGCTTCCATAAAATTCCAATGAACTTATGATGATCATGTATTAGTGAAACATCATCAGGGATATTTAGAACCCATTTATTTTTCCGTTTAGCATAATTTTTGTGGCAACCTAAAGCTCTCTAGCGAGGTTAGTCGAGGTAGCGTCTATGACAGTGAGAAATATCTTGGTATCTGTTTAGTATGTATCTCCTGATACCACTAAATGACTTGCCGACCCCAGTAATACCTTTCTCATATATGTACATAATATGTCACATTCATACATCTTAGCGCTAAGTATTAAGGTTGTCGATATCCAGGTTTTTTCCATTTTTGATAGATTTTTTTTTTAAATTAGGCATCAAATAACTTAATTATTAAAATTATTAAAGTTACACATAGGATACCCTCTATGTCCTGTCTCTATACCCCACAGTTCCTGTAATACTGTAGCAGAAAATTAAATAATTATTTTATGATTGATGCGCTTGTGAAAATGTGTTGGGTTTGATCAAACTAATTTTAATGCCGACTTAAATAATCAACGAACCAAACAGTCCTTTTATTGAATACTTAAATATGGAATTGTAAATCAAGATATTACTAAAATACGTAATACCCAATGCATCTCAAGATTATCACAATAGAATATCATATCATTAACACACAATAATAAATGATGGCGATATGATGATATGATAGTAAACATGGAAACATTGGTCGTTTATGAATATAATCTGCTAGACTTACTAGGATATTGCCCTGTTGATTCATGATTATTCAGTAATTGGGAGAAACAATTTGCAATTTATGGATTTTTACACTTTAGCACTTCGTCCTTTTTGACTCAGCCCACCCAATTCAAAATCAATACGCCATAGAAAATAGACTACATACGCAATGCAGCAAAGACCATAGATAATAATAATCAATACAGTTTACTTCAATAAGCGCTAAACGGTCTTGCGAGTTCCTATTATAATACCTAACAACGGGCGCTGTTTACGAAATAATTGAACAATGAGTTAGTTTCGTATATCGCTCTAAAAATATTGACTAATTTTTTTATCGAGGGGCCGTATTACATAAATAAAGAAAATGTGTAGAAACATTTTTCTAGCTACATTGTAATATTATTCATTATAATTCATATTCACCTATTGAACACAAACAAATCGTAAAAAGTATATTTATGTTAAACAATATTTAAGGATAATGATGTACTTAATGAACTAATTATGTGCTTTCTGCTTACCCAGTTAGGGACCTAGCGGGATGGTTATGTATGTATGTAATTAATAGGTATTTTTAGCGTTCTTAACTATATAAACAATTTTACATCGATACAGCGATCTAAAATGTCGATATTCGTTTTCATATCTTGAAAAACGATCTAGTCTGCTGAAAACAATCAAGACATGATCAAGATGTATAAGATTGACAATCATGTCCAGGATTACATCTTAAAAAAAACCTGTAACATAAATACCTTAATACCATGCTATGTAATAGTAATATACTGGTACAGCAAAAAGCTGCCATACTGGTGATACCATCTTCATTTTATGCTGTGTAAATTAATAAAAAAGCAACAATTTTTTTTATACTTCAATGACTTTATTAAATCTTAAGCTATGAGAATGAAAATAGTTATAAATATTATCTACTGCAGATAAATTAAACATATAAATAGTAAATACAAGGAATCTTAAGTCTCGATCTGTATTTGGAATGACTAGGGTTTGCTGGAGAGTTTCTGTAACTGGTATTCTTTCTTGAGTTCTTTTAAGTTTTTCTCTAGTAACGCGACCTGAAATAAATTTCTCATGTTATAACAATACATGTATAACCAATTATGACACAAAGCATCTACTAACTCATTGGTCTAATATGTCAAATATAATAAAAAAATGTCACCTCTTCAAATTGCATTTCCTTCCTCGCAAACTTAATGTAGCCTCTGATGATATTCATCTGTTCTAACAGTGGATTGTCATCGTCTTCGTCGTATGTGTGGTCCACTCTACTGCTAGTGCCCGCCTCCTCTCGCCTCTCTTTCTCTCTCTCCATTCTCTCCCTCTCCAGCTGCACCTGCCGCTGCGCTCGCTGATATCTTTGTTGTCTTATTTCTTCTATCTGCGCTTCGGTTGGCAGCTTCCTCAGTGATAGCAACTCTTCCTGTAAAACAATGTTTTTATTGTACAGGTTATGAAAGCAAAATGTGACTTGCTCACATATACAATATTATATTGAGATTATATTGAGGTATACAAAGATCTGTGAGTGTGTGTCAGCGAGCTTAGATGTGTTGTATATCGGTGTAGCTGTAGTGTGTGTGTGCGTGTGTACAAGGGAGTCGTAAAATAGAACCATTGTCGCTAGCCGCGTAAAAACTGTTCATGTACATTTATATTAAGAAACTTATGTGAAAGTGATTAGAACTTGTGTATTACAATAATGTATTTAGGTAGTATTCAGTAACGCTTCTGTTTACTTTCAAGCAGATAGGGAAGAGATAGTTTTCAGGATTGTGGAAGTACCTTAATGTAATGAGATGCAGCTAGTCGTATCGCGTTCTGGAGCCTCGCCTGCCGGCTGCCGGGGTCCGCGGGGTCGGTGGGGAAGGCGGCGATCTGTTTACTGAGCAGGTCTATCCCTTCGGCCAACTTTGCCACTCGGCCGCGCATCGCGTTCACATCGGACAAGTTGTATGTCGTCTCACCGTCGAACAAGCTCTGACACATCTGAGGAGTTATTCAATTATTGTATAATAGACTCTCTATGACTCAAGACCATCTGATAATAAGTGACATGCAGTTTAGAAAGTGGCTTGCCCAGGAGTTGCCAGTTCGTTCTGGTTAGTGTTATCTTATTTTGGTTTGATTTCCTTTCCGAGAGTAATGAATGCTTTCTTAAAATTTGAATTCATAAAAATAAATAACCATTCAGCTAATTAAACATGGAAATCTCTGAGATCTTGCTTGTTAATTAAGTACAATATTATGTCTGATTATTAACAGGGATCCAAGTAACCTGGTTCAGATAAGTGGCAACTTCATCCCATACTTTACAGTTCTACCTTATCATACATGGCAACAGCGGGTGTGGCTTGGTCCATCAGACTCCGCATCTGATCGTAGGCGGTCATCAGTACAGTTTTTGCATTCCTGCTCTCCTGCACTTGCTTCCTCAGCTCCACGAGGTTATAGCAGTGCTCGCAGAGTCGCAAACCATTCTTCTCCGTTACTTCCTGAGTGGTTTGAGTCGGTGCAGAAGCAGACGGATCTACAATTGTTCCTGGAATTTGAAAAAAGTTTATGTTAGTTACAGCCCTTATAAATGTAACATAAGTGTGTGTGTGTGTGTGAGTGTGACTGTGTGTGAGTTTGTCTGTGTGTGTGTGTGTGTGTATGTGTGTGTGTGTGTGATGTATATTGATTCCTTGCACTGATAATAAATCAATTGTATTACACTGTTGATTCACATAGGAGTTTTAGACTGCTTTTTTCAAACCTTTTACTGTTACTGCTGGAATCAGGTCCCCTTTCATAGTGAGACTTTAATTTAACACAATCTCAATTCACCACTTAATGTTATGCATGTTTACTTTACAATACTATAAAGTGAACAAATACATAACTTTACATTACTTTTAAATTACATTTTCAAATACAAATTACATCAAGTACATCAACAATTACAATCAAGTACATTGAATATTCTGCTTTAATTTGCAAAATTTCAAGAGCCACCCAAAAAAATTATAAAGTATAACTTACTAGCTATATTTAAATCTAAAAACAGAGAGCAGTCGTGACATAGTAATGAACCGCAGAGTCTACAGTGGTGTTTTCTCCTGGTCAGATTGAAGGTCTTCGCGCAGCTGGGGCATAGCTTCACTGAGGATCCATCGAGCCAAGGTACCACCTGGAAACGAGACAGTGATTTAATACAATTTCACCGTTTACTAGGAATCTATCGATTGATGGAGCAGTTCTGTAATTTGTACGGAGACATAATTGAAACAGATTGCCTTAAGAAAAACATTGATTAATTGTTTTTGGTTGGTTAACAGGAACCGAGCCTAGAAAATTATAAGGAAAAAATATCATTTTTTACTTTGCTTATATCTTAAGCTTGAACAGCTGTGGTCAGTTTAGAACTCGGCATAAAATGTAAATACAGGTAACAAAATATTACTCACATCCTGTTCATGCTGTTTCCTCTGATTGGGCTCTGTAGGCATGTTGCAAATCAACTTATCCAGTCTTATAAGTAATTTATTAGTCTCCGTTGCATATCTTTCTAATCTTGCTGACCTGACACCTTTGAAATAATCTGTAGAGCTACGAGATACACCCACCGTTTGCTCCTCGTACGGAAAATATTCCGTATTATTCAATTTTAACGCACGATCGAAAGTTTCTTTCAAATCTGACTCATCAGTGTTAAGTATAATCTTTTTCGCTTTACCGAAAATATCCTTCAGAGACCTCAAAACGTCCTGCTCTTCTTGGTGTAAGCTTTCGAAATGGTTCGTCAGCTGTGTCGCCGACTTCAAGTCTGCTTTGCAAATAGGACACAGAAACCCTTCCAATATTTCGTCTTCATTCGCTGTAGCCATATTTAAGGGCAATTTAACACATTCTACAAAAATAAAATACTACTTTCGGTAGAACAATACATTTCTTAGAATGAGAGACATCACCGATATCATTTAAAGTCAAATGTAGCACAACAACAGGCCATTCATATTCATCTGTCACTGAGAAAAAATTATAGTATGTCAAAATGTGTCATACAGCCAAGTATAAGTGACCATTTCCATTCTTGGGTTCGAAATAATTTTAAATTAAAATGAACAAATTGCACCATCGAACCATATTTTTATTTGTTTGTATGCTTTACGTATTAAGGCATTAGAGGAGTTTGTGTAGTATGAGAAAAAAACGATTTACTTTAAATTCCCTGATAATATCAGAATAGCTCAAATCAATTTCTAATGCTCTTCGTATCAGAAAAATGCTACGTTCTTACAATATATTTCAAAGGAAACAATAAAACGATTTGTTTATAGAATGGATTTTATATATTCTGTAACATTATTGAACAGTATTTTTAATTCTTCGAGCAATTCTTTTGTCTCCGGCCAGTCTTGTTTCTCCGCGGCCCTGATAACCGCTTGTCCAGTAAGGCGGGCGGATGACAGCTGTTGGTTACTTTGAACATGCTCCTTCTCTTCTGCATCTTTTCTAGCCTTGAGACTGTACTCCAACAGGAGAAGGGTAAGCTCCATTACTTTTTTACAGGTTTCTGGATTGTTAGACCAATTACCGCTCTGCAAAAAATTCAGAAGAAAACTATAAAAAAAAAGCAAAAGTCAAATATTAAACTCTCGTTCTAAAGTACGCAGTAATCATGGTTGTTCTGAAGGGCAATATTTATTGCGAAATAATGTTCATGGTGCGATTAACAAATAGCAAATACATTGGTTTAAAAGATGCTGTGCATAGAACTTGCTTTTGTCTTTGACCAATAAAATAAATACAATAAAACAAAATCAATAAACACAAAAATTACCGAGAGTAAATATTAGAATTATAATACCTGTGTGAAGCCTCTATATGCCTTCTGTAGCCTCTGCGCTTTTAACAGATATGTTGGGCTTAAATCTGAATAAAGTTGCCAAATCTCTGGATTATTCTGGTGTATGGAAGTAATGCGGCCGAATAGTTCCAATGTTCTTTTACGTAATCTAAAAAAAATTAAAATCCTTGAAAAGGCTACATTTCACTGACTAAATAACGAGTTTTGAGTTTTGGTCGCAGAGGATTTTTCAATAAATTTTATACCATTGCAACATAAATTGGAAATAAAGATTTCCTCTACATTTACACACTCATTTGATAATTCAAGTATAATGTTGCCATCTACAAATATTTTAAAAATATGTACAAATATTCAGCACTAGTCAATATCTACGGCAGATGTCGGATAACTTTAAACAGAGACATATTGTTATGGATGATCAATTTGCGAGATTACGGGCAGAGCATGGTGTAAATGTTCACATTGGGTATTCCAATAGTCACCTGGCAGCGCCGTTTCCATCCGCGTCCTTGTTGTCCCGCAGGACGGCGCGCACGAGCAGCCTTAGCACCTCAACGTCCTCGAATTTCCGCGCTATGTCCAACAGGCGGTGACAGCCGCGCAACACGTCCTCGAAATGACCGGTGTCCATACTCACTATCACCACGTTTTCCCACAGCTTAAATAAACAGATTTATTAGAAGTTTTTTTAATTCTTTCTGCCTACCCCGTTAGGGACCTGGCGTGATGGTTATGTATGTATGCCTGGATGTATGTATTTTTAGTTATTTTAAATAAAGAACAAGTACACAGAAATATTTAAAAAAAATCTATCAAACAGTCTCAATGCGTAGGTATATGACTTTTTGTCATCTACAATTAATTTCGATTAGTTCTGCAGCAATAACACCAGAATATTCTTTGAAGGTCACTCTGAAGAGGAATCACCATTTTAAACTTAAGGCAGACATCAAGATATAAATATATTAGGATTTACGAGGCAACCATTATTTTATCTGGTACTAACCATAGACAAAACTTTATTTTTTTTATTATCCATAAGACAAATCAGGTATTAATGGAAACAGACAGCATGGTGCCATATATATTTACTGTGACTTCGAAACATTACAAATACTGTTGTATCGACATTTTACCTTCCAATTGTCGTAGTTAAATTTGAGCGCTTCCATGAGCGCCCTGTAGGCCCTGTTCTTGTCGCCCTGCTGCACGTACACCTTGGCGAGGTTGTTCCACGCCTCGAACGTGTTCGGTTGCAGGTACGTGTAGCGGCGGTAGGCCTTCGCTGACACCTCCCAATTCTCTGTATTGAGTGCTGCGTATCTATAACGACACAGTATAAATGACTAACATGAAGATCGTTGGGACAGTATCAAAGAGTGTTTTTGACGTGTGAAACACATAGAAGTCTTAGAATATCTTAGAATTTTGATTATACCACTCTAGTTGTACTGCTTGAAAGTGAAGGATTTTTTAAAAATTAATTTGATGGACTCTGTCCGCTAAAAAGAAGGGTATTGAAGCAACATTTACTGTTTGTGGTTTACAATTTCAAAAGGGAAACCTGACATGAAGTTATTGGTTCAACTTTATCGACATTTCAGTTACAAATGAAAAACAAATTAATAAACATGCAAGAAAACTTATCTGTAGAGAATATTAAACTAAAACATTTCTATACATTCTACTCGTTTGTTTTAAGCCTTTTAAGTGTGGACATACCCTAGACGTAGCCACACAGTCTCCTGTATGGAATTGATCTCTACAGACTTCTCGTAATGCGGTATGCATTCCTCGTACTTCTTGTGGTCAAACAGAAAGTTGCCCCAGTGGCGCTGCGCTCGACTGCTTTTGAAATTGGAGAACTCCCATGCTTTTTCATAATGGGTGACGTCGTCTACGAAGAAAGGAATGATTTTCACATGCATACTTAGTAAAAACCCGTTGGTAGCCTCGATGTGTGGTGATTGCAAGCGATGTGCAAAGTTAAGCCACGTTGCGCGCGGTGTATACTTGGCTAGGTGACCACTAATAACTAACTGACCTCTGCCATGTTTCACAATGTGCAAAACGTTTAAAAGCAATCGACAGATTGGTCACTAAGCCATATCTGCAGCTGGATAAAGATATCTGGCCCCGGCGCTTTCTGCCTACCCCGTAAAGAGTCTGGCATGATGGTACAAGAATAATAATATAATATTCCTTTCACTATTCATACCTGTTGCGTCACCAAGAAGACAGTAAAGTTTTACAGTCGGTTTGATTTCAATTTGTTGCTGAATTATCTCAGCCGCCTGTAACAGATATGAAACTGGCCATTAGAAATAGGATGCAAACAATAATAAGCAAAATGTTATTCAGTTTTTAAATTTGACAGCGCCGTGTATAGCGCCATCTAGTGTCGTAACGGAGTGTAGTAGTTTGAAACGTGAGTTATAACTCTATATAGTGCCCTATAGGGCACTTTACATTTTGAAGATAACATCGTATAATGGTCATAGTCTTCACCTTATGCCGGAGTTGGAGCATAGTATAGCAGACTATAACATCCTCCCACAGCTGCAAGCGCTGGTACTCCTCGAGCGCTGCCTTGACCAGCCCAAGACTGAGGTACAGGTCTGCGAGCTGCTGCCGCCACGTCAAAGCTGGAGATAAGCCAGATGCCCACAGATACGACAATCTGAAATTAGTATTAAAAGATCCATAGCAAATGTCAAAATATTTTTTTTAGCATCTGTGGTCTGGTACAGATGATAAATAACGGGCAAAAATTTTTTTTGTCAGTTATAAACAATGTTGAAGGACTACTTAATTATGCAGATCCAAATGTATGGAGCATTTCAAGTTCGCCCTAACACTAATAACATTTTAACTTTTTAAGGTTTTATACGGAGCTGAGTCTTTTACACCTTGGGTTGAATCTATGGCCATAAATAAAACTAAGAACATAGCAACTTATGCTAGCGAAACAAAAATAAAGTATGGTCTGTATGATGTGTTGATTATTTTCTCTTGGTCCACTATAGTCTGAAGGGCACAAGCGCGCACACATAGTGCACAAGAGTGCGTAGTTTTAAAGATATGTATACATAGGCACAGGAAGCGAAAGCTACTTTGTTTTATACTATGCAAAGATTATGAATAAAACAATTTGAAATTGAATGATAATCTATAAGACTTAATTAGCCAAATTTATTTCCATTTTATTTTCTGACTTTATATACCTGCTGGTCGGTAGAACGCCTGTCTTGTCGTTGACAATGGTCTCGCACTGCAGCATGGCTCGCTCCACCGTCCGCTTGTGCGTCGCCTCCAGCTTGCAACGTATCAGCAGCGCCGACACGCGCGTGGGCCACGGGCCCTTCTTCTGCGACAACATCGCTTCGATATACGGTTGGAGCTCTTCCGTCATTAGATCGTCTTTGGGCTGACTCTTTTGGATGTACTGACTGTGTATAAAGAACTTATTTCATTTATTGGCTCTTGCATATTTGGTAAATAACAACCAACTACAACATTTGCAGGTTCTAAAAAACTTTTTACATACAGTCAATTTACAATAATTTTACCTTTCTATAATGAAGTAAAAACAATTTTGATATAGATAAATCAAGTTATAAGTTTATTTAAATTTAACTTTAACCACCACAATGAAAGGGTGACAAAGTAAAAACGATTTTGTTACAGACAAAGAAACTTATAAGTTTAGTCCACATTCTGTCTATAATAAATTAAAAAAAAAAAAAAAAAATAATAATATTATGTTGAGCTGAAAAATTGAAAAGACACGAAAGAATATGTATATATTACTTACATTGTCAACAAGCACAGAGTCTGTTCTAAGCTGGGCAGCTCCGTCTGACTGATTTGCTCGTTGTACTGAATCTTGTTCAATCTGACATCATCTTGCAGCTCTATCTCCGGTGGTAACTCGGATGTTCCATGACTTTGTTCAGCCGTTGTACGCTCTATACTGGTGTCCAGTTCACTTGTCAGAGTTAACTGGGGCAGAGCGGTTTGTTGGAACTTTGTCCTTTTGCCCATAATCCCTGCAATGAATAGGTTAAAACACAATCATCGTTATCTTCAAGACGGTATGAGTATTATAATGAAAGCATTGATTATAAATTATTTTCTGTTTTAACATTTGTCGCTATGTATTTTGCATCATACTTGAGTCAAATACATTTGATTAATTGTTTTTGTTGTTGTTAAGAAGAAATACATCTCAATCGTAAATTAATTGTATATATCGCATAGCACCAACCTGTTAACTCAAACTTTAAGCCGGCTAAATCCTTAGCTTTCAGTAAATATTCCTCTACCTTCTGTATCCTACTGTAAATAAGATAGGCTTGGGCGATTTCAGTGAAGAGTAACACTTTGAGCCGAGGGTTGTCCAGCGTTTGTGCCATGTTGGATAGCTTAGCTATTATGAATTCTATTTCCGTGAATAATGTTGCACATGTGTCTTCCAATACTCTCTGGTGGGTCACCTTGGCGCGGAGACACCACCATAGATACACCTGGAACAGGAAAAATACTTTTTATTAATTGCATTTTTATTTTATCTCATTGTAAAATTTTTTTATTTATTTTATTAAAGGTACAAATGTTTTTAATCTGTTTCATCTCAACATAGCAGACTTTAAATCACATTAATGTTCCTATTCTCCGCATAGTTCGGTATAGCAATTCTAGTCTGGAGCTGATATAGGAGCATAAATATAATTCAGAACAAAAGCAACATTTTAGTCAATCCAGTTATGAGGAAAACTTGTTAATTTCAAATTGAAACATAGAATAATATTCATACCAGTTTCTGTTCTGCTGAATATAGCGTGGTAAAAATTTGAGTGGCAAAATACAATAATTCAGGATACAATATGTTTGTAACTAGCGGCTCTGAATCCCTTTGTAATTTCACAGCTGCATCCACGTCTTTGCACCAGTCGATGTTAAAATATTCTGCCAAGATCAATTCTTTGGGATGTGCGTTCCAATTTCTATCACAAAACGTTAAGAACGCACTGATAGACATCGTCAGTAATTTATCAATAACATCTTCATTGTTCTGATGGTCCGTTAAAATCTTCGTCAGTGCTTCTGTCTCGAGTCCGCTTGCAAGAATCTCTTTGCATAATAAAGTGTCATCAATTGACCAATCTCCAGAGCATAATTTTTTTATGGAAACCTGATCTGTAAAGTTTTACAAAGTGATGAATAATCTCTTAGTCTATATCTCAGTATATGTATATTAATATATTCACTGATACTCTTAGAATAAGATATCAAGATATGTTTATTGAAGAGTTATAACCTACTTGTTTCTTTTATTTGAACATCATAATTACACAAATATAACACATGATCGCGTTCAAGTGTCATTCTCGAGTTCTTTTTAATGTACTTTCTCTCAAAATAATGTACGAAATATTTTTGTTCAATTCATTTATTGCTTATACCTCTTTTAACAAATCAAGATTGAATTGATTTGAAAATAATACGATGTTGACACATAACCTCAAAACAAACTGGAAAACAAAAGTTGACAGCGGCGCAATTGGTCGGAATTTGACTATTAAGAAGTACACATTTTATATTTGCCTCAAAATTATTTATGAAACATACCCTAGTACATACCCTAAAATAATATAAATAAAAGTACTAACTATTTCTTAAAAACCTTGTCCTGAAAGATAGCATTTGGATGGAGATTTCTTTATCTATGTCACTGGTTTATTGCTTCTGTCGTAATTCGTTATAAATCTGTGGTAAACAGTCATGGTGGGTGGGTGTACGTATTTTTAGGTTAGACAATATAATAAATATGATTTTATAAAATATATAACAAAACTTCATCAAAAATGAAATTTCATCGGAAGATGGAATCTGTACTGATTACTATAACCGCTATTCTTTGCACAATTCTACTTTTGAAGCTGTTATACAATTTGCGGTAAGTAAATAAGAGGTTATGGGTATCGCTTTCCCGCCTGATAATAAATGTTAATATTTGTATGTATTACACACAGGTCGGTTTTTGTTTGGCGAGTGAATTGTTGGTTTTGTAATAGTAATTGCTGGGTGAAGATTTTAAATAGAAACAGTTGGATTTGTCCCAAATGTGAACAGTATAATGGATTCACTAAGGTATGAATTTTTTATATTCGTTTATTTGGCGTTGATACTATTCTCGAAACAATTATTCAATATATCCATTGTGTATATTATTATTTTAAGGACGGTGATTATAATAAAGTATTAAGTTCGAGTATAGACCAGAGTTCCAAGCTGCCAAAGGTGTTTCAGAGGAGCCCCCCCAAAAATGGCCTGTGTAAGATGTGCAATATCAATCAACAGTTGAAGGTTACACAGCTCGCTAATTTTGTTCCTATGAATGAAAATAATTATGACCAAGAAATAGATAATTACCGGTATGTATTTTTATAATCGTGTAATAAATTTCTTTTTATTTGGGGTCTTTATTAATTTCGTGGATAGTCTTAGTAGGGAGTACAGGCTAGTTATATTCAGATTGTACATAACTAAATATGTATAGTAGTTGGTTAAGGTCATAAGTTCAGATTTTGTGCATTTAAAATGAAGATGATGTAAGGTTGTTGTTCAGTACCAGCAATTATAATGCTTACTCTCCTACTACTTGCGGTTTGGCAAAAACAATGAATGTCATTGACCCTTGTGATTTGGAACTGAGACAATTTGCTCAGTATCATATCAGTATAATACGTTGAATACTGTGTATCATTATAATTCTAGAGATTCTGTTATCTTATTTACCATTAAATGTATGAGGCCCCAGTTACTAAATCTCGAGTCTGATTAAATGTTGTTGGCATAGTAAATATGGTACATGAAATTACTACAATATTTAAAAGCTAATTTGTCTAAAACTGATTGTGTATTGAAGTGCTTAGGGCTTTTATTAACAACAGTAACTGCAGCATAAATATGCTGAAATGTTTTTGCTAAACATAATAATTTAACTCACATTCATATGACTACTTATGTTTTAAAATTAAACCTATTTAATAGGTGTTATATTTATTTTTTAGATCGCAACTAGAGAAAGCTTATAAGTTATGTAATTCGTGCAAAAAGGTGCTCCAAATGAAGTTGCACAAGGAAAAGGAAACCCTGCTGGGTTCTAAGCTTCTGGAAACGAGGACTCCAGAGAAAAAGACACAAAAAGACAAGGAGAGCCACGACAAGCACTTGAGAAACTTTGTAAATAGCACCTCAGCCTCAATCGCTGGAGCACTCGTCATATTAGTTGCCCTAGAGTGCTACAGTAACGCAATGAAACACAAGAATTTATCTAGTACAATATATAATATGAAACAAATAGTTTACAGTCTACTGGAGAGAATAGTTAATATTATGAAAATGAAGACATTATTGACATTCCCATCGTTGGAACATTGTTATGACATAAAGGATATTATAAATTCAAATATATTGGAAAGCTTTAACACAGGACTAAATGATATGACGCAGAAAGCGCTAGGTGGTTTAGTATGTTTAATACAGATTATAGGTATTGTATGGAATACAAACAGATTATGGTTTACTATTAGCATTGACTCACTGTGGTTGGTATTCGTCCTTGCGGCGTTGACAGATCACGACGAAATAGTCCAACCGCTGACATTAAGCTTCATTAAGGTATGGAAAATGCACTATTTCCTTTACATTTGAAAGAGATAAAACATTGTGATAATACAATTTTCTTGAATTGTTTCAGTTGGCGAGTACATCCGCAGTGTATTTAGTTTATAGACATATGAAGAATAAGACTGGCAAATTGACGAGAACTGTCACTAGGAAACCAGTTTCTCCGAGAAAAATGAAAAACCTAGTCAACGGAAGAATCAATTCAATGATTAACAATGACGATAATATGTCGTCCGACTCGGATGACGATGTATCTCTCAGTAAATTTGGTCTTCATAATTTCACAGAATCTTCTAACGAAACAATCAGTCCTCTAAATAAGAGTTTATCGAACGGGCGGTCCTTCACCCCCAGAACGGAAAGTGTGTGGGGAAAACCGAAACTCAACTCCACATTCTGCGTAAACTCTGTACTAACCAGTCCACCGCCGCTGTCCGAATCGGTATTCGTTAAGCCCTCCTTTAACAGGTTCCAGAAACTGGCAAAAGACGATTCCGACTCCGACTTGGACGAGAGTATCAGTTCCTTATGTATAAGTAGCCCCAAGAAGAAGGTTTCGAGCAACAATCCGATATTTACTCTGCGCAAATTCACCGCGTCTCCGAACTTCGTCACACCGACGCCGATGAACCGCGCGCGGCCGCTGATATCGCCGAGCAAGCTGGGCCACAGCACGTCGTGGGTCGCCGGCGGGTACTGGGGCTCCGAGGGCGACCGGCAGATATTCAGCATCAACGGCAGCCGCTCGTCCAGCCAGAGCTCGGGCTTCGAATCGCAGGCGTCGAGCATGAATCAGAGGAACGTGTTCTCCCAACCGCCGTCCCGGGAGGAGTCCGTGTGCGGGGAGCCGGACAGAACGTCCATGTTTTTGGACCGCTTCCAAAATTGTAACATGAATCATTTCAACTTTCAAAACCATCAATCGTTCGCGCCCATCAGTTCGCCCGTGTTCCCCCAAATGCAGTACAACAATCACGTCCAGATACCTCAGCCCCAGTTCGCTCCGCAGACGTTCGCCTCGAAGAATGTCTTCTCGCAGCAACAGTTCGCGGCGAACGGCCGGTTCAAGCCCCCCGCGGGCTCCGGACTGATCAGACTGCCTCAAACCAATCCCTTCACGTCCCACTAACGCTCAACTGCCGGTCAGTCTTGACACCACTAACTCTTTGGACTAATACATATTTTTTGTCTCTTTTTTTTTATTCTTTGATCGATTTTTTTTACTAAAGTGTCCATGAACTGCCATTATGTTAAGGATCTTGTTTAAGTTATATCACGTGCATTAGTTTGTAAGTTGTAAGCCGTTATCGATGCGTAACGATTGTGAGTAAACATAGTGTTAAGACTATTTGCTGATCTCGTGTTGGTGCCAGGTGTTGGCTATATGAAAGCATTAAGAATTATTATATTGTTACGATTTTTATATGGACGTCACTGTCCTGTTTCGAACAAAATGTGATATTAAAGACTAGTAATGTTTCCAAATGTGAAAAAAAATGATTCTTGATGTTATCATTGTTTTGATTTTGTCATCTTAAAACGGAAACTTTTTGTAAAACTCCTGAAATAAAGTGATACAAAGAGTTAATTTTTATTTATTTTTTGACAACATCTGGAAAAAATCTTAGCTCATTGTTAGTTTAAATGAATTTGAGGAAAGGCGAATTATTTACGCACTCGAATTCAATAAAATTCGCACACTCCTTAAATGCTCTCAAACAGCGAAAAGATTATGAAAATCATATCTTTCCTCTCTTTAGGTTTACGTGTTGCATACCTTAAAATACATGTAAAATGATACTAACGAATTTCGCGCCTTCCTCTCGCATCTGTGCAAGTATTGGTGGGGCTGTGGCGGGACGTAGGTGTCCTCGTAAAGAGTGGAGGCATAGTCAGACACGTCGGTACACGCCCATTCGTGTTGGAGATATTTCCGCAATCCCCATTCCGTCACATTGCCCTGTTACGAAGGATTTCACATTCGGTCACAAGTCATCTGTTCAAGTGTTCAAGTTAATAGTGTGGGTATATGTAATACTTAACTATAATAAAACAACACCTGAGATCTCTGCAATTAAGATATAGAAAGACTAATCTCTGAAGCCGAAAAAAATTGGTATGATGAATAACTAACGCAGCAATTAAAAACAATAAAAATATATTTGCAAATTTAATTTTTCATAAAACGTCATAATCGAAATTGTTAAATTATAAACGACCCGTTTACTTTACATGCAATATCAGAGAAGTCATTCAACATATTATGTAATTGTTGTGGGATGGGATGTTAGCGGCGCAAAAAATAGTCTACATACAAAACATTTGGTGAGATCCGGCTGTGGGTAGAACTGATGAGCACTTCTCTTGTAGTATCGCTGGCCCGGCCCGCATAGCGGCTTTGGCAAGTGGTTGTATACCAGATCCGTAGTTGTGGCGAAGTTTCCGCAGGAGTCATGGCTATCGTGACGAATTATTGTTGACACGTTGCCCTGCAATATAAAATTTATATTTATTTATAGTAAGGAGGCCGATGCGGGTAACAAGCGAGTAGAAAATGCATAACGACCCGTAAATCGCTTTAATAACGGTTGAAAAAAAACCTATCCGTGTTATTGCCCCGGGCGAAGTGTATATATCACGTAAACTTGTTAAGTATAAATGTAGAAATATAAAGAATAAATGTAAGATCACACCTGCAAACCGTACAGCTTGTTTTGTCTAAAATCCGGCTGTCGTAATTCAGGTTTTAATTTTTCGTAGTCTAGGACTTCTTTTGGCGGGAAATAGAAAGTCCCGCCTTTCGGACATTCAATCCGGTCTTCTACCCAATTACCTGTATTACGACATAAACTTAATATGTATAACTAATTATGTAAAGGTGTTTTAATCTCAATCTCTCATGTTAAGTGATCGTTTATATGTATCAAATAATAGGTAAGTATAACAGATATAGGACATATTCCAAATATTAACCAAATTATTAAATAAATCCATTTGCTTATAAACAATGGGCGGAGAATGGATATGATGATCGCACCATACATGCAAATTTTCACTACGCGTTTTAATGTTTGGGCCAAGAAATAAACACCTTACATTTCGAATAGGTAATTTCAGGCAATTGTCTTAAACTTAATAGGTAGGTATAGTTACCACTACACTATCTGTAATTAAATTATACTCTTAGGTTTTGTTTAAACTGTATCATATTTCATGTTGTAGGTAATTTTCTTACCTAATAAAACCCCAGTATTATAAACCGGTCCCGGTTTCAATGCTTTGGCGATTGCTTCAGCTCTCGTGGGAGATTTTGGACGAGTATTTAAAGTCATATTTTAATTGTACTTAAATAATAAAAGAAATATAAAATCGTGTATTTGAGTACAAATCAGTAGCAAATAAATTTAGATTGTAATAAGTCAAAATTTGGAATTGATTGTAATCATCATCAGAAATTTGTCTATGGTTTCTACAGTTATGAAACAAATATTACCGTTGAAATCCAAATTTTATTTTTAGTTATTAAACAAGTAAATGAAGTAATAGATTTATTATAAATTATGTAGATAATGGTTACAATTTATGCCTACTGCTAAGGGTGTCTCAGACTCCAATTTTGAAAGATTTTTAATTTTTCTTATTATGTTATTAACACTCATATATTTTTATATTACCAAATGAATGCTTTAACCTTTGATCATACAGAACTCTGGCAGATTGGCTGCTAAGCCCATTTTTTGGTATCATTCTTTATGTAAATGTAATCAGTTATCAACATTCAGGTCTGAAGAATATTTAAGTGCAACATTATCCATTTTACAATCATTTCTTATTTACTAAACTGGGTATATAGAGGGAAGGCCAAATTATAAAATAAAACAATATTTCAGTGTAAACATTGTTATAAAGGAGTATTTATTGTTATATACATTGACAGTAACACAGCACACATCATATTAACATTATGAAAGCAACAATTAAACAAAATGTATCTACTTTGATTAACAAAAATTCATTTAAACTTTTATTATCATAACAATAGTTAAATTTGTCATAACATAGAGCAGCTTTAATATTTGACAGATTAGGAACGGCATGGTAGCTTGGTGGCATGCAACATCACAGTAAGATCTTCATACGTTAATATCTCCATTACCTAGGCAGTGCCGGCACTGTGCAGTTCAATAGTTCCAATTTTGCTATCAACCATAGTGTACTAGAGCAGTAAATTTTAACATTATTTCATTCCAGCTCCATAGGCAGGACAATGTTTGGTTTGGGGAATGTCTGCAACAGCGTATTAAGTTGATTCTCCATTGGACCGGCTTGTTGTACAATATTTTTGATATTGTTCTGTATTTGCAACAAGTCTTGGTTGATAATTTCCATGTTCTGAAAACATTTATATAAAATATATATTAAAATATATATAAACAGCCAAATGTGTAAAATAGATAGTATGCAATTGATAACCAAATCTCATTTTTAATATACATTTAGAAGTTAAACATATCATAAACGTAATTCCTTTTATTAAATTGTCGATTTTACTTACCATTATCATTGATGTGTATAGGTGTTTGAAGTTTTTGTCATTGTAGTGTGTAAACCCACTAACATTGGACTCAATATCTGATGGTAGAGAAGCCATTTTTAAATCCTTAATAATGTTGCAATCAAACTTATATGAATGTATCTAATAAGACCGAACCAACAGGACACAAACAAAAGTTTACAGTTTCTACTTTAAGTAATACGATATATGACATTTGAAGTTCGAAATGACAAACATTATTATTATATAGCACTTTTAGGGAATTTTCACAGATTATGTAACACAAATTTCTTAGTGCAGAATTGCTGCTTATTGAATGTTACTAGTATTTTCTACTATTTCCCTTCAATGATCAGCTAGTAAAAGATTGCAATTTCAATCCCTCTCTAATTTGATTGAATGAAAATAGTGATATATTTAATATGCCATGCTGACTGTAATTTCTGAACGTTAATATGTCAATGTCAGGCATGCACCTAATGTCAAGTTCATTATTTTTTATGCAGTAAAATGTCGATCTTCTAAGCGAAATACAACCAATCAGGGCTTGTTATTAAAACTCGACAGTACTACTATTGGTCATATTTTGCTCATCCTGTTCGCTCAATGACATCGAAAACGACAAGTACTGCAGTGGGACGTAGAGAAGCAGAAGATTATTTGAATAAAATACAAGAAAATGACTTAAAATAGTGGTTTTCGTGATTAAACGTCGAGTAATGTGCGAAAGAGTGTACGTAACGCTTTTACAAATGAATCCACGAAGTATAACGATCTGCATAATATGATTTTATTTATTAATGTTTGGAGGTGACAATAATTTCCTATTTTTGGCAGAAAAATATTGATTATACCCAGAATTAACCGCAGTTCTCCATATAGTGATAAATATTTAGCAAAAATGGTGTGAAAATTAAAGTAGCGGAATCATTTTATCATCATTCGTTATGTATTGAAATGTTTTTGTAGCAATTTATGAAAGTGTTATGGTATTACGTTTAGTCGCAATATATTAATGTTTGTGAAGTTGAAGCTCGACAGGCAATGAAAACAAATTAAATAAATATGTCTCTGTAGTTTTTTCGTATTTCGGTAGCCGCAAATTTTATTTCTGGAAGTATTTTTTTCCATGTATTAATTTTTTTTATGACCACTAAGTAGTAGATTTTTTCTTATTTTATTAAATCATCGCACTTACATCACTTATATGCTTGTATCAATTTTGATCTTTAATTACAACTCGTATTATTTATATAACATTTTCTGCACCGAAAAGATTACATTACATACCGTTACAAAATCGGTTAACTACTATTGATATATCATATTCATACAAGGTCTTCAACATTTTATATGTATTTAATACATTCAATAGCATTGGTACTATAAATAGCATTTTAACATTTACATGGCTTCTGTTATATCCCTTGAACTTCTGTGTTTGCAATTGCAGTTATTTGCAACTGCATTGTCAACTGCATTAATAACATTGGCAACTTTATTAATTTGCATGTAAAAAAAAAACATCTTTTTCTTAAATAGTTGGTTGAAGACTCAATGAGTAAATTGCAGAATATTTTCGGGCAGACTGCACTTTCGAAAATATATTTTTTATCCTTCAATAAGAAGATTATTGTATTTTCTAATTACATAATGTGTCATGGTAAAAGGGAGTTAACTCGAAATCTATGTGACTTCAGTTTCCAATTCCATTTTAATCAGTGCTAGGGTTTACTGCTTTTATAGTTCAAGACTTAGATCGGGTTGTTGAGGAGTTTTTAGTAGTGTCTGTCACTTCTCTTAGCCACTTTCATGTAGGGTGGTAAAATCTGTTTATATCGCTACGCATGTATTTATTCCATATTACAAATTATGCCAGTACATATTAATGACATCTGTTAATAATTTACATATAATTTTATAATAATTATTATAGTTTATTTCATTAAATGATTTTTATGGGTAATCAGATTAAGTGCTCGTAGATGAGTATATGTTTATGACGTTATGTCTTTTAATATAGATCGTATTGAGGTTTCACCATTGAAGTATGTACTCCAATGTAGTTACCAATGTAAATGCAATATAATTGTTAAAGATAAAAATATATGTTGTGAATTTAAATAAGTATTTAATTGTATCGGCACACTGCATTAAATTGTTTCTATCATAAAATTGTTTTGAATTAGTGCAAATGTGCTCTGCTCTGTTGTCTTAACCAAAAAGCAGTAAACTTTCAAACACAACACTTTGAAAATTCTTGTTTTATCAATAAAGCAAGCTAAAGCCTTCTTCAATAATTTTAACTAAATTTGTCTTACCCTCTATGCGAGGGATAAAAGTGCCTTGACATTTTATGAGAACAATTATGGCAACATTTTTTTATTACCCCATTTTATATCTATATATGAAATTAGTTTCATATTGTGCATTTGTGCTTAACTAAGTAGTCCATATTAGGCGTCAGTGGGTCGGCGGGCGCCGGCCGGGCTGGCGTCGCGACGTCGCCGCCGCCCTCCCCCTGCTTCAGCCCTCCACTCCGGTTTCTCACAAGTAGTCCCCTACACATCCACTGCCCTCACTACCAGTAACATTTCTGTTTCAGTCCTCAAATCAGACACACTTGTATGATCATAATGCGGTCGGTAATACGGATGTGCGAAACGAATTACGGATCATGTTTTTAAATTTGCCCATAAAACAGTTAGTGCGAAAATGAAAACGGCCCCGTAGTCATGTCCGAGGACAATGACGACGCGTGCACCGGCCGTGAAGATGAGAACGCCATCAACGATCGCCACGAGGACCGCGATAAAGACGGAACAGTGACGGACTGTGAGGATACCCCCGATGCCATACAAACCAGTGCCAACACGTCCAATGATACAGATAGTGCCATAAATAACAAAGAAAGTCTGAATAGTGATGTAAACGAGATAGAAGACTTGGACAGCGTACCGAGTACGGCGAGAGGGACCGTCGCGTGGACCCTCGCTGGGAGAGTGTTCAACGTGACATGGAATATTACGGACAGCGTCACGCCGAAGGACTACGTAGCGATATGTCGTGCAGGTGAGTGCGCTTACAATTCTAATCTATTCACTTAGTAGCTGGCCCGGCGAATTTCGTGTCGCCTTACGACAAAATGAGTTCTCGTTATTCCCGTGTAAATTCAGATCCCTCGAGAACTCCGGGATGAAAAGTAGCCTATGTGCTATTCTGCGTCTTCAGCTATCTACATACCAAATGTCATTGTAATCGGTTCAGTAGTATTTGCGCGAAAGTGTAACAAACATCCATACATACATACTCACAAATTAGTAGGATTTCAGTGTCATTGAACACAAAAAATGTATGGCACAAAATTCAGGCTTCATACTATGTGGCATTTCCTACTATCATTTTTTTTAAATTAAGTGTCCATTGATGTTTATAAGTATCAGAATTTGCCGCGCTTTTTCTGTTATAAATATCGATCGTTTGTGTTGTAGGATCGTCTGCCAATCTTAAACCGCCTTGCAATTAATAGTTCATAGTTTCACATGGTAATAAAAGTACTGCGGTTAACAAAAACACTTCGCTTCCTTTCAAAATTTAACGATAAACAATAATAAAATATTTTATTCAACCATCTAGGATTATGATGTATGGCACACGATCATTAACAATATGTGTATTAATCGTAAACAACCAACTCACTGATAAACACAATTTGATTCCAGTATATCTTTATACTGTATGTATGATCAAAGACCATATTCTCCTCTGTAATTTTATTATGTCAATACTATTTACCCGTGATTTGTTTCGCGCGGAAAGCCAAATCATTTCTATTCTACGAGTATTAATTCCTTTTTCCACGTGTTTAGTGGTTCTTCGGAACAAAATCTATGCCTTTTTGCTGAGTTAAATAATTTCCATATTTTAGTGCTTTAGCGTAGTATACCTACTATTTTGATTAATAATAATAAACAAATCCACTTATATTGCAAAATTTGAAATGTCTGTCCAAAATTGCAATGTCCGTCTAGAACTCGTTTCATTTTGTTCATATCTAAGAATATGATTATGAAGAATATACGGTGTAATAATCAAATTTTACAAACTCAGTTCTTTCAAAATATTGACATATTGTTAATATTAGACGAAGTTAATTGACTCAATTTTTCTGTACTTAATTTTACTTCCCTCTCTCTCTTCACCCTTTTAATGGTCTACTACTGGACCGGGTCTCCTCTCATAATGAAAGGGATTTAGGCCATAGTCTACCGCGCTGGCCAAATGCGTGTTGAGTGACCTTAATTTTACTTTTTTTTTATTTACTCACTTTTTAAATTACTTAATTTTACAGTACTTGCGCTTGTATCGGTGCAATTTGAACATGTTCATTGCGTCTATATCCGCGCAGCGCGTTTGAATCGGAATTCAATCTGCCGGCTTCGCGGTAGTGGTTCGTTCGGTAAAATCGTAACAACTCCTTTTTGCACGACGCAGTAACGTTTCCCCGCCCCGGTAAGGCCATGCCCCGTAACCGCTGTAACTGTAAGAGGCGCGGTGTCGGTCCGTTTATTGCAGTAATTGACAACAGGAAGACTGCCGTCTCCCGCAACCCCGCAGAGATCGATTGGATTAGCTACGACCTAATCACTATATTACTCGGTCGCAAGTTAATGTATCTATACTAATAAATAAAATTGGAGTGTCTGTTTGTAATATTAAAATAACCGCTTTTTACTAAATGCATATGTAT
>DWQT01000308.1:0-24975 GCA_018244895.1 Myscelus amystis hages | reverse complement strand
TGTGACACCCGAAATAAATTATTTTTCTTCCTTTCTTTCATATCTATAATGCGAGTACAACCTTATATAGTCTCGCATTTCTAGTGTTGTGCTGTCAATAGATACTCTCATTAGTGTCTAAAAAAACTTTCTTAGCACATCTTAGATAGACATGCTACACCTTGAGGTAATCATTGCGTGTGGATTGTTATATTCACTGGATTGCATAAGCAAGAAGACGTTGCCTGTGCAATATGGCATACGGCGAGTAAAATGCGTTTCAAATCGACGGTAAAAGTAGCTAAATTAGCACATTAATGAATAATAGCTGGACTAATGCCATCACTTTGCAAAGAAATTGCTTAGAATACACATTACGAGACTTTTCACTGGTTCTGCCTTACTCTGACTGCAGAGCAAGCGGCTGTAGGTTCGATTTCCAACCGCGACAAATGTTTGTGTGACTATAACATAAATTATATGTTTAGAAATATTATACATTTTTCTCAGATATAATAATATTATTGGTTTCTATATTCTAAGATATCATATTAATTTGATTCAATTCTGCCTAAAAAACCTTAAACGGTGCAACTTCCATTTAAAGCAGATTGATTCAAATGAATTTTCAACAATTGATTGATTGATTCAATCAATTCCAGCGGTTTTTTGCTTTTTCTACCTAGCATGTCTCTCTACGTCTAATGTCGGGTAAGATCATTAATCATTTGAGGACTTTCCGTCTCGTTTATGTCTATCTATGAACAGTTCCCGTTATATCGAATCTGTTCTTCGCTCTAAAAACACAAAACTGATAGGCCGACCCCAGCATTTGAAAAGTTTCCAGAGGCATTTAAATATAACGGCTAATCTTAAATAAGAGAGGCTACGTCGCCCCAGATTCCGTGAAGCTGGGCTGACACGGCGCCCTTTGTCCACGCGCCCTTGACACGAGCAGCCGCGGTAGCCGCGCCGAGAAGGGACGTCGCAACGATAAAATGATTCGGTAGGCCTGTACAAGGAATAAGGGTACAATGTTGCTTAATTAGGTTTACATAAAATGTGTATTTATTTTTATGAAAAACCTTAACTAATTTGTAAATTTTATCAAATACACGGATATTTAAGAGTTAATCGTTCACTTGTGTGAAGTCTTCTCTTACTGTTTTATTGTAAATACACTGAAAGTTCATATATCAAAATGTATGTAAATTTCACGCCTGGTGCTTGAAATTGAAACACGTGTATTCCACGAAATGTATGTAACTGATAATGATATAAATCTTTTTCCTTTCTCTCGATTAATTATGGAATGAAAAGTCAATAGTAAATATCAACTAGGGAAATGTAAACAAAACATCTCTACACAGAGCCATGTACGGTGACGCTGACCCTGAGCGCCCGGACGTCTCTGCGAGCTGAAGCCAGACAAACGCTATCGTTCCTGCACATGCATCGTTATATACTCGCGCGCTCGGACGCCCCACGCGACCTCCCAATCGACTTTGTGTTACCTTGTATCAACGCAACGTTGGACACGCTGGTATATCTGTCACTGTAATAACTGTGTATAATAACTGTCAGTTTAACAAACAGCATTGTTAATCTTTCTGGTAGAAACGGCAATAACAAAGAAGCTGGGACTCTCTTGTTAATCGAGAACATGTCTTTCCTAAAGTCTTGCAGATTTTGTTCCTTTGAAGGTTTCTATCATTGGATTCTGTTTTTTACTGATGAGGCAGAACGTCAGCGAACCGTCTCCCATATTCCCTATAGTTCCGCTTAAATCAGTTATTTTTCCTCATCTAAATTTCCAACTTCGCAATAACGGTAATCGCGAGGCAATATTTGGAAGATATCACGACTGTAATGTCATGGAGATTTAAATTGAAATCTGGAAAAGAATGCGACAAAACTGCGAACGTATCATCTGTCTTCAGTTCATTGGCGGAGCGGAAGATCCAGTCAGGGCTGGCCGTAATGGCTCATACAATACGCACAATGGCGGCTCGGGTGACGGTCGGAGCTGCGATTGTTAGCCCATCACGGCCCGAACACGAGACGGAACAATCCGCTGCCGGTCACCACCGCCAAACCGCTATACGCCACCTAAATACGCTTGCTTCTAGGATTAACCTACGCTACCATATCTATTGCTATCCTATCATGTCTATTGCTATCCTATCATATCTATTGCTATCCTATCATATCTATTGCCATCCTATCATATCTATTCTCCAAATCTGTACGCCATAAAAGGCAAAATATGGATTGAACTAATAATTCTGTAATATCTTTAAATGTACCCATATTTGTGCAAATAAATGTCTTTGTCTTTGTCTTCAACAATAACAACAAATATTGCACTCAAGCGTGCTTCTCTGTTGAATACTTGTTCTAAGCTCAACATTCTCATTATGGTCATGATTCTGCTTTAGTTTTGTTACTTAATCTTCATCAACGTGTTTATCATTCCATTGCATGGTTTCTCGCAACATCTCCTACTAGCTAGGTAAGCGTCAGCTGGCTGCGGATGCTTCAGAGGGAGCCACTGAACTCTAAGGCATCTAGGTTTCCTCGCTTCGTTTTCCTTCACAATTATGATTAATCACATTTAATCTCAAATGTTAATACATCATTCAGTTAGTATAAATTGAATGTAGCATGTAATTTAATCCAGCAATTCCGTTGTTTCTCTTAGTAACTGCATTTTATATGAATACCGTAGCGTTCTTCTCGGCAATATCAGCAGTGAATCTGTAAGCAGTTCAAAATAAATGGAAACTATAGAAAGTTTTGTGTACGCCTAATCGAGATTCGATTTATTGCGTCCATTGACGCGTCATAATCGTTGAAAGCAAGATGACGCCGATGTGCTGGCGGGCGCTGCACGCGCGCGGTCGGCGCTCTTGGTTATTATCGAATTATAACGATTACAATGAAGATCGCGTGGCGGAGACAATCGCCGTGCGCTTGCACTGCCTCTGCGATGCGAGTTTCCTTCGCTACGGCTGTTTATTTGTTATTGTTATCGGTAACAATACTATTGTTTGACAGCTCGCTCTGCACTTACACTTTCATGGATAACGCAGGCGTTTTTATCGACAGATCGGTCGAGATCACCGGATCGAAAGTATTAAGCGCTTCTTTTGAAAAAGAAATGCGATAGAGTTATGTACCTGTGAGAAGAACTTATGGATTTGCATCAATTTCAATGAGTCGACACATTCCACTAAGAACTCAGATTTGTACCATACGAGTACTCGTACTTAGACAATTTGTTCTCGACATTAATATGTTTGTGCTTTGTTAAACAAAAAGATGCAACAAAGGGTAGGCTTAGTGCTAAATAGGGTGCTATTGTTAATGAAATCACTTTCTTATTTATATGATTTATGTTAAAAGAATTCACATTCAGTGCGATTCTGTTGTTAAGCCCCCTCTATTTGTGGCCTTGAACATGCATGCACTGACCGCCATTACGCTTGCTTGATATTTTAAGCACTTACATGTACATTACAAAACAACGAACCGTTAATATTGAAAAATATAATACGAGTAAAACTTTTACATACATACACACAGCCATGCGTATTTCCAATAGCGGTAGGTAGAGGCCAGTGGTTCCTTAAAAACTTCTTTAACCTATAAGCTCCTTTCAAGTTTAAGTGCACACAATTGTTATCATACAAACTCATATTATATTGATGCAAATGCAAACCGTAACTAAAATGATTTATTATAGACCGCGGATACTACGGCCAGGCTACGGCTACTGCTGCCAGCGCCAATAAGAACATCGATTTTAGTTTAGCTATTAAATATTAACGCGCTACGATGAGCCACATACGATTATCAACAGTGACTCAATAGAATTACACTCAGCTTTACACTAGCTATAATTATTACTACACTAAAAATCTACCTTTTTGATGTATCTACGTGTGAAATAAAATTTTATTCTCTATTTATTAATTTATCTTTAGTTAACTAATAACCATTCTAATATTATAAATGGGAAAGTGAGTTTCCTTGTCCTTCACGTTAAAACGGAGCTCACGATGGATCGATGTGATTTTTGATATAGAGATAGTTGAAGTAAGTCGAAGAAAAACTATTTCTGGTATTAAAGCAAAGATTATTTTATCAAAAATTTGAATGCAAAACGTATCTGTCTCTGAGTGTTTGTCGGTAGCTGCGTGACCACTCTATGCGAATCATTATTTCTTTCTTTTCAGTAACTTTTTGAATGAAACATTATTTAATACGCTCTTCACGTCCATGACGAATCTGTTGAGATGTATTGTGAAGGATTCTGTCAATAGCAATAGCAACCTTTGCTAAAGCTATTAGTACACTTTCCAAACACTTTCAATATTTTGCGTTACTTTCACGTTGCCTTTATTGCTTATTTAACTGTAGCTTAAGATATTTAAGCTTTTGTAAACGTATTGTGACGTATATAAAAAAAGCCCATAGTCCGATCGATCTTAATGCGATATTTTATTCAAAAGATATTACGGCTGGTTAAATATAGTTTGATAAAGGTTTGGGCCGTTGCTAACTGGCCGTCTTATTACGAATGCAGACTCATTACCGCTCTACATAATTCAGTTGCGCCCTTGCGGCCGCCGGAGCCCTCCGTGCGCTGCCTACTAAACAACTAACCACTAAACACTTTCCCCACACCCCGGTGCGGTCAGTGGAATACTTGACAACTCTCACTATTGTTACTAAAAGGACACAGCATTCATGAAAAGACAGGCAATGTCACATCATATAATAAGCATAATTATATAAGTATTATATACTAAACATATATACATATATATGTACGTCTTTATCAGTTGTTCGGATAGCTTAACTCAGCCAGTCATGTCCGGTATTGCTAGTCTGTTTCGTTGGTTTTTTGACAACGTACTTAAAAATGGTTTATAGAGGTTTCTTTAACCCGCGGAAGCCCCCGTACGCCGTATATTAGGCCCTTACTATACCATATCTGTACTCGTACATGTAAATAAAACCTTCCTAATTAGAATTAGGGTTTGCTACCCAATATTCAAGTAAGTGTGTTAATTTCACTTGTCAACCTAGAGCAGGGATTTTAGACTTTATCTGATAGATATTTAAATTAGCCTGTGTTTGCGACCCTTAAATTAATAATAACGTAAAATAATGCACAGGATTTTTGAGGCCGTATCAAAAAACACATGTAATTAACCACCGGGTGTCTGAATTTCACTGGATATGGAAATGCCGGCTGTGAAGGGATGTACGCAGCGAGGAAGTCTGTCCTACTGATGGTACATCCGTTTATATATTGTCGGGTTTTGTAAAACCGTGCATGGTATCGCTAGTATATTTTTTAAACTGTGCGCTTCGTGCTCTGCTAATCCTATGAATCCAATTTTAAAAAAATGTTTTCCAACTTGTGATTCAATTACCGTTACAGATGTGTGTGTGTGTGTGTGTGTGTATTTGGCCGAGAACTCTGGGTCTGAGAAGTAAACTTATAGTACCATGATTCAATTAAATATAAATTGGTGCACATTAAGTATGCTTTGTATGTCAATGTGTTCAATCAAAATTATAGGTAACAAATCAGCGAAAATGATAGGTAATGATGAAAACTTTCCAAGCGGGCGGCATTTCGAAACTCGCGTACGAGGTCGCTTCGACATGAAGATCGCGGCGCTTTCGAACTTCAGCTGTGACGCTGACCACGAATATACTGACATCAAAAACATAAAGAATTTTACAAAAATAAGGTATATGTCTGGTAGGTAGGTAGGTAAGGTATATAAGGTATATGGTAATCCATTATATGTCATATATTCAGCAATTAAAAACTTTAAGATGAAAAATTATGCGTGAAATGAGATGTTATTAAAAAGTTCGTTACAATTTTCTTTTCGATTAATAATCTGTCTTTTTATTTATTATACACTTCTACGAACGTGTGTGGACAATATTAGATACAACTGAATCATATTTAGAACATTAAATTGAAACATACGGCCATAGTTTCATTTTATTATCTCTTATTTCATGCAAATAACTGCATTAATGACGTTTTTCTATATCTTTGCGTGTACGTTTGTCAGAGTGCAAATCATACCGGCTAAATTCATGTAGTACACATACACATTAAAAATTCAGTTTAATAAATTAAGTAACATTAAAAAAACGTTTATTTTTATTTATTATATTTAATGCTTTCGTAAAGAAGAGAATGCATCATTTAAGTTTACATATACAATATTCTGTACGTAGGTCCTACTAATTTAATATTGAGATATTTTCAAGGAAACTTAAGATCGGAAAGGGCACACAAAGAAAAAAAATGGGTACTAAACGGTCATTATGGATTCCGTTCTCAATTTAAAATGTTCTCTCATGATCTACGTAAGCTGCATCGTGAGAGCGGGAGGATGTGGCCGCTCCTGCAGCTGCGGCTGAGCAGAGGTCGATAATGCGAACATATTGCACTCCGCAGTGGCCTGTCTCTCCGCAATGCGTTCTTACAAACTTACACTTATCTGCAGTATCCAGATGAAGAAACAAAAGAAAGTAGAAGAATATTTGAATATAGAACATAATTGTACTTTGAATTTTTTTTAATCCAACCATATTTCTTTTGGGGCTGAATAACAATATGTACATGCCTATTGTTCTTTACGCGAAAAATAATATTATAGTTTGAATAATTAGAATTAATTTTTAGTCTGTGCCGTGATGTGACCATTCCTAATATCTGTAGACATTATGACTTTCTCTACAAACCAGCTAACTCTCCTCATATTTGGTAGACAAGAGAACACTCTCTACCTGTAGGTGACTGTTGTCCATTGTTCACTATCAACTCGTTAAACACTAAACACTATCAGAATCTTTCAACGGCTTCGAAATTCGTAATATAATTTTGCAATCAACAAGTCACAAAATTCGTTAAATTTGCTAATTTGCCTAAACAGCGTGGTAGACTATCTCATTACCAAAGATATTGAAGTTCAGAATTACGTCAATAATGGTGGTGAAAAATAAGGAACTTCAGTATTACGAACTGGGAAGGAAAGCCAGTAGAACGTGGTAACTTAGATTTCAAACAAAACAGAAAAATGTGCGTGTTTTGACTTACCTGATTCTTTTCTTCTTGCGATTGTTAAGGAATAAAGTTATTTGTATAAACAAGATATGAGTCCAGCAGCAGCAGCAGTGGAACAGTGAAAGGGTTCTAAGATACCATATAAACTTTTTATAAGCAAACCGTGTACTAACGGCAATATTTACCGCGCGGAATCTTGCTAAATATTTGTCGCATTTGATGAAAATTGTACGTGCTTAGAAACAAAATAAAATGTAACAAAAAGGGAAGGGGAAGATATTAATCTCTACCAGGCCAAGTTTTAAGCTGGCAATAACCATAGATGTCATAATATCGTCGTAACCATGTCTGTAAACATTGTAGCAGGAGTGTCGCCACGGTCAGCCGATGTCCAAACACATTCTACAAATATATGAGCCATTGTAAATGGGAAATTGTTTCTCCCTGCTCTATGTTTAACAAGTTATTTCGCTTTGAAAGACAGTATTGGAGAAGATTACTTACATATTGTTTTTCGCATTGTATAAGAACAAGTATTTTAACCGTTACGTCAGTGTGTAGCAACACTTATTAGAACTTTTTAAGAGCCTACAACTTTTCCAAACTTTTAAAACAATAGTTTTAAATGTAAGTAGTGATGATAGGACGCCCGGTTGGTATTTACTCGCGAAATGATAATCATATCACGTTACTTACTATGTCTCGATGAGTTCGCAGTTGAGCAGCAGCTTGCCGAGGCCCAGCTCCACCACCGCGACCGTCTGGTCGTGGTGGTACACCATCCGCAGGGTGTCGTTGCGCAGCCGGCGGCCCGTGTACGGCTTCACGCCGGCCGCCGGCTCGCGCTGCTCCGCGGCCTCCGCCCGCGCGCCCATGGTGCCCACGAACCTCGCGAGCGACCAGCTGGCGGGGAAACTGAACACGAACGGCTTAGCCGACGCGGACTGCGGCGAGGAGACCGCTATGCAGCATATCACGAAGACGGATAACAGGGATTTAAGGAGTCCATCGGCCACCGGCGCGCCGCGGGCGAGCGCCTCGCGCGCGGACCGCACCGCGCTCAGCAGTCTTCGGAACGACATGTTCGCGATCACGCGCCGCCCATGACGCGCGCTCCGGCCGGCGCTCCGTCGCGAACTGCGAGCGCCCGCCGCGGGCCGCCGCGAGCCGCCGCGAGCCGCCGACGGCGGCGCCGTGGGTGCCACTTTCTTCGCACGTGACGTCAGGGCTCGCCGTGGAAATTTCACTCGAGTGCTGCTCCTCCTCAGCGGTGGTACAAAGTTGTATGTAACCGCCACGAGGCACACCAGGACCTTGTAGGCATGTCAATAACATCTGCGAGGGCACGTGATGCTCGACTCGCTCGACAGAGCAACGGTAAAAATGGTTTTTGTTTCTAAGGCTACGTCTGATGTATGTGGTATTCTTGTCACCTATGTGTTACTATTACTTTCCCAGAAATGTACTTACTGTTGCGGTCTCAAAATCTTGAAACAGGAACGATTTGGTAATCCATTCATGACTGTACTTACTTATTTTCAAAATAACATAATAATAATAAAGTATCCAATAGTGTTTGTATAAAATTCGTGACAGAACAAACGACCCACCAGGTCATTAGGTCCGCTCACGTGGTGCTGATTGTAGCTGATAAAATAATGATTCGTAGCAGACACTGTGTAAATGACTGTACAGACTAAGGTGAAAGTCATTACATTACCGTCATCAGTACATTAAGCGTGAGTGATTTATAAAAGCATATTACTAGTTACTGAGAAGCTACGTAAACATACTTGTAAGGTCATTACTCTACCTCTCTGCCTACCTGATGCAATTTGACGAATGTTTAAGTTGAATAATGTCTGTTTGCACGAACAATATTGTCGTTTCTATGAAATCGCTGCGACCTTCACGCCATGGGATTGTATACTGTGAAGTAACTCCACGAGAAATAGGTGAATTAAAGTCAGCGAGTGGTAAATCTTTCTAAAACATTTTAACAGGAACTTTTCAATATCAGTCTAACCGTCAATAATATATGTATAAGTTAAGAATTAAAGTTAGTATGGCATTAGTCCTGCTGAGTTAAACAATGATATATTTCATTTTTTCAACTTGTAAGGTACCTACTTGTTTAGGTGAAAACAGTAAACAAACGAGCAATCACAAGAAGTCAGGGCAGTCTAGAAGGATTTCGCGAGGCGCTTGTCTACTAAACAATCTTAATGTTGATATCGTTAATATCACTTTATATTATGTAAAATTTAACAATCAATACCAATAACCAACTATATAACTTGTAATAACTAAACCTAAAAACCAAGAATGGCGAAATACGGTTTTGTTAATTATTAACATAAATAACATTATAAATTTAAACATACGTATTTTATTATAATGCTTTTTTTTATTTTTTCTAATAAATTTACAACCTGTGGTATTCCGTGCTTGCTGTAAACAAATAAACTACCAGCGCCACCTGGTATCGAGTAGATAGATTTATTAATAATCCTTGAAACTGCTGCTAAGGCTTCTGGACTGGTATTGGAATTGGATTTAATGAATTTTACTATAATGCACACCTTGGTTATACTTGATTTTTGATGAGAACTCCCACTTCCTTCATGTCAAAGTATAATGCCATACTAATCTATAATCCTAAACGGGAATTTTTAGCAAAAAACGTAAATGTAATGAAGAGCGCTAGTAGATTATTATAAAAGAGGAGTCAAATTGTCTACAACAGTGGTGTCTAAGTGGGAGGAAATCGGGCTTGCGCCGCGACACTCCTTCGACCTTCATTTTAGTATTACCTACACAGAAGATTATCACAGGTCGGGCAAACTGCGCGGACATGCGTGCCGTCTCTACAGAGAACGGATTCTGCGCAGCTCCGTCCACACTGCCTCCCTGTGTAGACACGGACTCCTCGGTAACTACGGCAGCGATTTTGTATTTATGCACAGAATCTATAAAACTTTGATAGCGTGATTTAGGTAAATCACGCATTGCGCAGCAACTGTCCACTTTTATAATATAGTTCCTTAGAAAGATATGATTTTTTTTCGTTTTTGAGCATTCTTAGGTGGTTTATAGTCCACATAGAGTAAGATATTCTGTATAACCAGCAACCTGCATTACACTTATACTAATATGGTCATGTTTTGTAAATGGAACCGCTGGAGACAATTTTCAGCTCTATACAATATAGTTCTGGCTATCCTAAACGATCATATGTGAACTTTTATCATCTTTTTCAATGCCAAATTTCGATCCAGTTTTATAATGCGATCACATGATTTCCTCCTCAAATTCCAATCATACTGCAGTACGCAAAAGAAGGGGCCTTTCTTTTAAATAGGTAAGATCTTTAACTAATATTAATTTGATGATATAGAACATAGTTGAATACAGGAGTTCGTAAGTTTTGCACGGATCCCATCCGAAGTCCCGTCCTTACTATGAGAAACATAGGCGTTACCGGTAACCACACGCTCGTTCCCACAGTCCCCTTTTAAAAAATTTGTTTTTGACATCGAACAATCGTAATTTGAGTCATGACTGTGTATTGCTCAATTCGTTTTGCCGTCGTAATTACAGAAATTGGTAGTTTGCGGTCAATAAAAAAAAAATAGTATACTAGTGAATTAAGAAAGTTTTAAGAAGGAGAACCTAAAAAAAACTACTCAAATTACTGAAAACAGCAGACCATTCGTAGTGCGGTACAGAAATTCCATCCCTCGTGTAAAACGCAGGGTTACATGTTCACGTAACGCTGAATACTTCACTAGCTATATACCTATAGACAAAAGGCAATACTTTTGTAAATCTTAAACTGTGGTATCTGTGTTGGGTGCTATAAATTAAATAAATAAAAAAGGTTCATGGTTCTTCTTTTGTTTTTGTAACAATTGCTATATTATCATTACCTTAGATATCAAAATCCATTACAAATGGAAAAAAAAATCTCTTTTAATATTAATCATAGAGAATTTAGAAATACGAACAGCGATGGGGTTGCTACAGACTAGAATGCTGTCACCTTATAAAACTGACATCTGTCAAGTTGTCACGTAGGATGGCAGTGCCGTGACGGCCAATGGCAACTATTTCATTTATGTCTGCTTTGATTGTATTTCGCATTTGTAGGCGTAATTAAATAAGTAACACTTTCATTAGTAAACAAATATTTATTAAATGTACTGGTCATTCACAACCTCCATACGAAGCATACATCGATTTTATTTACAAAAATAATTATACATTACATAATTATATTAAATTTTTTGAAAATGTCCCTAAACTATCATAGAGCCTTATACAATAGAGTCAGTTTAATGTTTGATATCGTCATTATTTGTTTATTTCTCTGTGATAACATTATTCAGGAGTGACGTTATTTTTAGTTACTTTTAATAAATACGTACTGTTACCACGCCAGGTTTCTAACGAGGTGGGCAGAGAGCATCGACCGCCAAATAACAATCATTATAGACCTGACTTTACTTGTAATTTTAATCCTCTTGTTATTATAAAAATTTAAACAACATTAGCTATAGAACAATATAGGATTAAGTAATTACGTCGATAATACAATTTTCATTAATTATGTAATACAATAAGTAAAATTGCTCTCAATAGTACAATATACGACTAGATTATTAAAATTTTCATTAAATGAGCATTGAACATTAGTAAAGTCTAACCGTTATACTTAGAGACAATAATAATACTTGTATAAAACTCGTAAATGCATTTTGAATGTTAATCAATCAATTGGTGAAAATTAATGTCCAATTTGATATGTGGTCGCACATATGATTGTTTATATTTACTTTACTTGCATTGAATACCAAAATGCTGGCACATGACAAAAATGTATATTATCCTAGAAAATAGGTACACAACATTGACGTTAAAAGCATAGGGCACAAAATTTCAAATATATTCCCATATTACAAAAAAATTGTGAACAATAAGGTGGCCTAGGTTCAAATCCCAGCACTTCTGACTCACTCCAAGCATTTTATAAATTGAAATTTAAATATCACCAGCTATAACTGTGAAGAAAGACATCGCAAGGAAAGCCACAGATTTTAAAGTGTATTATAAAATATATAATGTTTTTATATGTGTAAAGTTTCCTAATACACACTTGGCCGACGAGGCAAACTATGGTGAAAAGCTCTCACTACGAGAGTTATCCAGTAATGAAACAGAGGGTCGGAAAAGGCAATAAAAAATAGAACATTCTCAATAGGCCCAGTGTGTCGTCACTGTTTGAGTTCCTAGCGGGTGTGGTCGTGCACAGAGCCCTGGATGAAGGGCAGGCCGGTGCCCACGGCCCGCTGGTACTCGGCGTACTTGTGGCCGAAGAACGAGAGCAGCGTCAGCTCCTCCGCGAACACGCGCTCCCGGAAGAACGTCCACGCCGCCAGCGCGTACACCACCACGCACACGGGGTTCAGCAGTGTTATCTGTCGTATACGATGCCACGTTATTGTACTTTTAGAACCGAGCGAGCGAGACAGAGAGCCGGAAAAAGTGTGTGAGAGAGACAGAGAAAGAATTCTGTATGTATGTATGTATTTCGCACAAGTCTGATTTCAAATGTTTTATAAGAAGACTAACAGGAAAGTCCATGATAAAGCATCACTTGAAAAATGATACATAACAAAGCCCTAACAGCATTTCTTAAATCGTATGGAAATAATTTAGAACTTCTTCCAGGTGCTTGTTGCATCCGTTCAAGACAAAATAAAGTGTGGTCAGCCGTGTATATTTGAAAAACAACTCATGTAGAGTGTTGCAAGACAACAATGAACTGTTATTGACCTGAGTCCCAATAGACCAGTAGAACCACCCCACGTAGCTGGGGTGGCGGCAGATGGAGTACACGCCGTGCGTCACCAGCTTGTGGTCTGGTCGCTTCACAAACTGCACCTGCGAACGACACAAATATCTGTTTACATCAGTGTTAAAGGCTTGGTTATTGGCTATTATGACTTACTGAGACATTACAACTTACTGTAACAATAATACTGTGGTAATTCCAGATAGCTATCTCATTCCAAATTAAACAATTGAATGCCTGTGCTATGGTAACCGGACAGTTGATAGACATACATATTTCATTATTATAATTACTGATATTTTATTATGAGTGGTACAAAACACAGAATAAACAAATTTGCATGTGTACAAATGTCTGTCTTGGCTGGGAATCGAACTTACAAGCTCCAGTTTAGCAATCTGGTTGTCGTAACCACTTGACCAAGAGGCCTGTCAAACTTGATATCCGCAGCATAGATATACTAGCCCTCTGTATACTAAAAATGTTGATATTAAAAATGCAACACCGGGTACCGAACAGATGATTTTGTGTAGAATTTAAGTGTCGTACTACAAATGTAGTCTGACTTTATTATGAAAACTAATTGCCGCTAAATATTTTCTAACTATAGGATTTTCTCTCTTTTGTACGCCGTAAAAGGCAAAATATGGATTGAACTAATAATTCTGTAATATCTTTAAATGTACCCATATTGGTGCAAATAAATGTCTTTGTCTTTGTAAAAAAAATGATCAACCTAGAACAGTAAGATATATAAATTAATACATAATGTAAACTTACAGTGTGATTAAAGTTAGTTTTTGCAGTATACATGGCCATCTTGCGTAGTAATTCACCGTGAATGCAAATTAATACTCCGATGGCTGATAGCCAGTACAGTCTCTTCATGTCTGTGGTATAAAATATAATTAACAACCGACAAACACTTCAATCTAAAATTAAATAAAAACATCCTCTTCGTTACCATTTTAAAACAAATTTGATCTAACATATCGAAAGTGATAATTATTTTACAGATATATATTATGTATAATTGTAGTGGCTTATGGCACGGTTAAATGTGGTAAATTAAAATTTTATAGGTGCTAAATTACACCAGAGATTATAATTGTCAATAAACATACTCGGGAAGAAATAGTATTCAACGGCCCACTCTATCCAACTGGCGACTGCTGCCACTCCATACTGGATGCTATGGTTCAAGATGAAGGAGTCGATTGTCAGGGTCCCCGGATTAGTCAACGCAACCGCCACGAACTCAGAGAAGTGGAAGAACGAGAGAACCATAGTATATAACCCGAACACCCTCCATCCATTGTCAAATGTACTTAAATGCAGGCCCGTTGCGAACGATGCGCCTAAGAAGGCCGATCTTAATGATACCTGAAACATTGGTGCCAATTTTAGTAATTATTAATAATGTGCATAAAATTTTGCATCAACATTAGAAGCATAAGGTGGTAGAACCCTTTGGTTCGATTCCGGCGGCACCACCGCCACACCTACTTCTGCCTTATAACAGCAGTGTTAAGCGCTGCTGTGTTCTGGTGTGAAGGGTGTTGTAAGGATACATGCTTTTTCGAGGCATTCCAGCTCAGTCCTCAGGGGTAGCGGCCCATCTGTGGTTGACCTCAGGTAGGAATCTAATCTTATCTGGGGTCGATTACAAATGTCCATGGGCGGCAGTAGCCACTTACCATCAGGTGCACTGCATGCACGTCTGCTACTTCCATGTTATAAAAAAAAGTTACTTAAGCGACCGTAGCAAAGTAGCTTACAGAATTGTGTAACAATTTACGTCGAAATAGAGTTATACTTGTGAGCGCTAAGAAACAATGCTTTGTAGGAGAAAAAGGTACTACGTGCTCTTTAAACCCAACCTAAACACAGCTCTGCAAATAGGTAAGTATCGCAAATGTTCAGTAAATATTTGTAAAATATTATAATAGTAAGTACATTCGCTTAGAACCACATATTATTATGCTTCAAAATAAAAACATAAGTCGAAATAAATAAAATAAATGGTATTTTTACAAATTTAGTTATAGAAAACTGGGACTCAAACGAGCCAGCTCAATTTGTCATTCACATATTTGTCCGATCGAGAAGCGAACCTGGGACCTTCACAGAGCAAATGTACTTGTGGAACAATGTGTCAAACAGATTGTCATGACTGTAATTTAATACTGCATGAGTTCGTTCGATAACAAGAAATTTAAAATATCAGCCAAAACTACTCATGATTTTCCCGCTCAGGCATATAAAGATTACGAGTAGATAGTAATACTAAATGACGCCAGGGGGCGAGTCCAATTTATATATCTTTTCTTTTTTGTCTCGATATTAATTTATCACACCTGCTACAATTTCTTACCATCACCACGGGTTGGTAAATAATGCCACTAAGCATTAAGTCTACCTATTTTAAATTTCAATAAATGGTAAATAAATAAACAATACTAACCAAGTAAGTGATAAATATAACCCAATAAAAAAATGAGCGTTTAAGTAATAAAGTACGAAAACGCTTTTGATACTTCCATTGAACCGGGTATTACGATGGATAGCCGTCCAATTCACGCAAATTGCGCAATATTTTCGCATTCATTCCATTTTGTGATGGATTAGGTAAATATTTGGCGGTGTGCTTTGCCAAGTGACTCGTGATAGATCGTGTAACCACAGAAGCGAGGTCCCGTTGCCAATAAATCTCTCTATTTTTGCCCTCCGTTCGTACTTATGATCTGATAATTTTAACTGTGCTATTTGTACGAAATGGTTTCCGTGAGAGACCGCAATTCCTTTCCACCGTTATCTATCACCGGATCTTCCGCCATGTCAACGGTGAATATCCGTTTTGTTGCGATCGGTCATTAATTGGGACATTGAAACAACGTTGAAAAATATTTCTTCACGTTTTGTTAATGTACCTTTTAATTTTAAGAAGATCACTTTAAGACATGTCCCGTGTTCCTGCGATAAGAAACAACTACAATTTCATCAATCCCTTTATCTTATTTAGTTATTTGTAGATAACATTAAATATTTTTCTTTTATCACAGGGCTAACAACGAAAATATGCAACATCAATTTCTGTACTTCCATGCACGTATGCGTTATTTGCTACGCTTGAAAATAACGAACCTTTTTATTCACAACCCTAACAGTATGGTACACGTTTTATCTATCAGCATAATTATTTAAAGATGTTTAAATTTACAAAGTAAAGTAATAAGTAACAAAATAAAGGTAAAGCCTGATTCGACCGTCAAGCGTTCGTAACTCGGCATCGGCACAAGCTTATTATCGTCCAAATTATTCATGCAACCAACTGAATTGGCTTTGAAAAATTGCTGCATGTTTTTTATCATAATGCAGAAAACTTGGTGCATTGCTAAACTACTTTAAATTGGACAGACTTCACCAATAACCTAAATTTTGCTAGTTCAGCCGTGTCATTTCTTAAAATGCAATTAATACAGACATTTTCCTTTTTAAGTTTACGGTCTCACAACTACAATATTTTACATAGATTGATTTAATGCGTCGGATATATTGCTTATACATACATAATATATTGATGTGTCTGTAGCAATTTTGCTGTAATTCCACCTTGCTGCAGTAGTAAATTTAAGCAATTTAACAAAAAAAAAATTGTAAAATATACAATTATGTCGAAATCACTATGTACCTTATTTCGAAACTCCATTAAGATATTACAAATATTCATATATTTCAATCGTTAATTTACACCATATCTGGAACGAACCCAATGGCAATATAAGCCCTTGTTCAGTTTCATAAACATTCACGCGTACGATTGGAAAGACATAAATTAAATTGCCAAGCTTAGTTTTTTTCTTTTTAATCATCATTTAATAATATACTCCCATCAACCAGAATGTAGAGCATCTAATAATTAAAAAATTTGCGTGCCGCGTTGCGTGAACTCGCGAGCTATCCCGCTATAGTAAGCGTACGCGACCTCCGCGGTCGGAACTACGCAATTACCAATCAATTTATCTTCTGCTTCTCATCACTTTACTCATACAGCGTTTACTGAAACTAGTTGGTTGTGTTCGAGTCAGCAATGAGTCGAGAAACTACAGTTCGTTTCCTGAAGACACTGAAAATCTAATAATGTTATTAGCACCTGTTATTAACTGTACTAATTTTCGCTAGCAGCTCCATTCCTTTATTAGGGTTTGGTTGTAGATTTTTTTACGGTCATTCCGTGGTTGATTTTCGGAGTGTAGGGGCCGCTTGCGACAATTCTTGCTCGTCTCTCGGTCTTTTTAAAATTCACGTTCACGAATTTACTGAATCCACTTAACCAGTGAGTATTTAACATAATAACGTAAACTTATCATCACTGGGATAACGATAATTAAAAATAAAACCAGACGAATGAATGATGGTCTTGACTCCTTGAAATACCGAGGGCACGCAATCTCTACCGTGACATACGACCACAGAAATAATGAAATTAATGGTCATATTTTGACGATAAAACGTTTTACGATATCCGTCCACGACCTCGGACGAGCTTTCGTGCGATAGCAATATCGGAGAACTCGACTGGAGATAATAATCGCGACAGATGTGGAAGATACGATTATGTACACGTAAATCATACGCGTATTTCAAGAGCATTGTTAGAAATTTAGAGTAATATATTAATGCAAAAAAGGTCTTTAGGTAAATATCTTTTAGCTCATCTACTGGTAATTAGGCCTGAACTAATGCTCGTAGCCTGCTTAATGTTATATTATGTTGCAGATTAGTACGAAATAGTTACGATTTGGTTCACCTCATCTGACTCTCACAATTCTCAAGCACTAATTTCAGAAGCGGTTTCACTTTGCTGTACCTACTGATATTTTTTTAATATAGTTACCATTTATTTACTCTTTATAATATCAGTCACGTATATTTACGGCCGGGCAAGGAAGAGGCTAAGCATTTTCAATGCCATCCAAATTGACTAACATTTTTGCGTCTAGCCTCCAATTTAGTTTCAGTTGACCATTCAGTTTGCCTTATATTTTGAAAGTCTGCGGCTCTGCGGCTATCAAAACATCATTATCTTAAATGAAAACCTGACCCAGGACTCTAGATCTTCCTACAAAGTTTTCTAAGAATAAAACATTCTAATTTTCACTTACCGTTTCAAAAGAAAATGCCCAGTTCTTTCTTTCTTTCTTTAAATTCTCAACGCGTGGAACAGTGTTGATAAAAATTATCACTTTCATATGTTTTCGTAAATATTACTTACCTACACCTTCACAGTTGGAAAAACAGCTGCCGAATCAATGTAACGATTAAACGTTAGAGATCGCGAATCAAATTAATTGTTTATGAACTCAATTAATTAAATACAAGTCACTGTATTGTTTCTTCAAACGGTTTGTGCTGTGATATGATACGCTTCGTTGGGGGTTAATTTGAGACTGAGCATCAAGCAACTAGTGGATGGCTCGGGTTACCGAAAGGGTTGTATAATGTTGCGCGGGGAAGTTACAGTTTATATTGCTCGCTAACAAATCGTGATCGTTAACAAACGACTGTTGGTAAGTTAGCAATCGTTTACATAATGCACTAAAGTTGCGTCCTTCGGGGTAGTAAGTACCTGATAGTTTACGTACCTTCTTATTGATGTTAAATATGTTAAAACCCAAACAAACAAGAACTAATATTATTTTCGAAATATTACTTTAGACAAAAAATTCGCAAAGTTACTCGTATATCATATGAAGAGTTAAACATGTTATTCTATTAAATATTATCTGTTCTTAGCATATCACATACATGTAAGTTCGCGCCAAATAAATATAAGTAAGGTTACTAATTTAATACATTATTTTTTACAAAATACAGCATTTTGCGTGCTTGCTACTCTCTTCACATTAAAAAAAAGATACCAAACGCGAAGTACCAACAACATACAAAAGGGTGGATGTTAATACGAAGGCAGACTTACATCGCGAGTTGCTTATTACCGAAAACTTTGTTGAATTACAGTTTTATGTGCATCGCGGCGCATCTACATGACTGCGTCACGTGATTACCACACCGGTTCAACACAAATGAATCCCATCACGCACCTTCACGTGGCAAGTTGGTAATGAATTGAAATTGTTTTGCTATTCACCTTCTAATCCGATGGATGTTCGGTATTTATCGTTACATTCAAGACTGTATTGTAAATTTTTTTTATAATATGGAAGTAGCAGACGAGTAAGCAGTCAACCTGATGGTCAGTGGCTACTGCCGCCCATGGATATTTGTAATCGACCCCAGATAAGATTAGATTCCTATCTCAAGTCGACCACAGATGCGCCGCTATCCCTAGGACTGAGCTGGAATACCTCAAAAAGTATGTCTCCCTTACCACACCCTTCAAACCAGGACACGTCAGCGCTTAACACTGCTGTTATAAGGCAGAAATAGGTGTGGCGGTGGTGCCGCCGGAGTCGAGCCACAGAGGGTTCTACCACCTAAAAACCTGCGTATGTACCTAAACCCGAGAATGCACGTTATGTTTCTGTTTGAGATTTATAAACCACAGTGTCGTTCGGCAGGACAGCGTGTCAGTTTGCAGCGCTTGCCCCGACTGCACAAGCGAGACCCAGTCCCGTACTGTTGCGTTTCATGATCTCAGCGTGGTGCCCGAAGAAGGAGAGGAGGGGAATAAGGTAATATATAAACTACTGCTTACGCTGAATTTTGAAGATACGCGGTTAGAAGCAAACGTCTAAAGAAGTACATCATTTTATACCGACTACAATATGAATATGACGTGACATTAGTCTATTATTTTATACAGTTGAATTTCGAATGTAAATTAACGGCCAGTCTTCATACAAATTTCTTTTTAAACACCTACCTTACTATTACGTCCATTTTTATCTGTATGTGTATCAATGTACCTACTTCTCGACTGAATACGTACGTATAATGTTAAGGAAACTTTAATTTATTGGTGTGATTAAATATCGTTTGACAACACCGAACAGTGAATTTTAACAGGCGTTGTAATTCGTGTGCCAATCAACCATTCGGGTTCCATCAAGATTAAGCTCAACGCGGTTTTAAAATTTCCCGACAATCGTAAAGTGTTATTTTATTTAGTTTTATTACAATTGGTGTTATTTGTGAAAACTGTAGAATAGGAAAGTTGATATCAAATAATATCAAAAAACGTCAAGTTTTGATCGATATATGACAAGCAGTAAGTATAGAAGACCAAAATAACATCGGTTCTGACGAAGAAATAGAAGAAGCAAAAAAAAAACAGCAGCAGAAGAAAAAGAAGAACTATAATATGCTTCGTTGTGGTATCAAAGTTAAGATACTAGTGTAGAAAACATAACAACTTATAATGGAGCAAATCTTAATACACCGGAAGACAGGTAATCTTCGCTTCATTGGTAATGTTACAATTATAAAGATCGTAAGATAAACAACAGCGCCAATTATACAAACATTCGCGAGTTCATCGAATTATCTGTACGTTCGCGCAATCCACGTGGAAATCAGACTCGACGATAGCCTGATGGATTGTTTGACGTCTCAAGGCGACCGAAATAGACATTCCCCCCAATCCGCCCCGGTCAAGACCCTGCAGAGATCGGAAATCAATCCTCGAAGTGAGAAAAATAATTTGATTCCGATGAAAATATAAGTCAAGGGCGTGCGCTGGTCTTTAACAAAATAATATACCACCTAATGTAAGGATTTATAAATAAATTCAGTTGAGTCTCGCACTGTGGCGCGGCCGCCACGCTTTCGAGTATGTGTTTTTGTTTCCGTGGAAAATGAAGGTGATATTTTTGCAGTTTTCCAACACTTTAACTATCGATATTGTGTCATATGAGTATTGCATGTGCGTAAAGTGTGGTGTTTAAGTTGATGTGATTATAGCACAGCGAAAGTTGGTGGAGTTCAAAAATAATTTTATACACACTTATCCAATAATAAATCGGATTTTATTATTAGACTGTATTAGTCACAGGTAGTACTAATACAAAACAATAAAAAACGCTGCACAAATAAATTAGTTTCAATGAAATTTTGTTCTTTTACATAACAACAATCTTAACTCTATTTATTTTTGTGGCAGCATGATGTTTGTATTGGTATTACTACATAATGTATTTACCTGTATAATTCAGTGCACAGTAATTAACAATTTAGTAATAATATGATAATTAGGTTAGTGGTTATGAAATCTGCATTGATATATTTTTTAATAATTCACTTTAACACAATTATTCATAAACGATACCTTGTTTTATCACCTGAATGTTTCATCCTTTTCTATCACATCTCGAATCTGCTGAGATAGAGCGAAATGAAAGACGTATACAATAGCTAAAAAAAGGTTTATGAAAAGGAAGGTAAACAGTCCTCGCAACAAAACAGTCGTATCATTATGAAGATGTTACAAAAATACGACGAAACTTTTTCAAAAATGTTTCTTCTCTTTATTTTCGTTTGTAGCCAGCATGTTGTTTGAGCGAGTAGTCGATAAAGCATTCCACAACACCTTTAGCGATGCTCTGACGCATGTAGCGCTCTCGTGTCATAATAACCCCCGCGACAAATCTGGCAAGCTGACGTTATCACACTTCTGGGTCGAAACGGCGCTCTAGCTGATTTTAATCTGCACCTATTGTTCTTAATTTAAAAACTACAATTCATTATCTGTATTTTTAATCTCATCAGTTCATTCAGTTCATTCTTTCCTTGTTATGATAATATGTACTTATTTAATGTCTTGCATTGCATTGACTTAAGTGAAGTATTGAACGCTCATATCGATTTCTAGCAGTAGAAAATTGATAACATAAAACAATCTCAAACATATTATATGAGTACCCCAATATATTTAGGTACATTATTCTGACATAATGACCCAACTCCGTTATTAAATTTTAATGACGTTTGCAAGAAATCTTTTTATGTTGCACACATCTTGAGTTTCCATGCAAATTTAAATTTGTTTTCGGAGCATGATATAATTTGGAGAATTAAATGTAGTTATATTGGTAATATATTATTTTTCTTAGTGACGCTAAATGATAAAGTACATATACATGTATTCATGTTTTTAATTTAACTGTAATTTTATACACATAAGCCAAATTGTAATTTTCTTAAATATACAATCCGAAATAACAATGAAGTGACTTGTAAATGGAAAGTTTTGTAAAGCCTCCCACGATGTAGATATTATTAGGGGAGCAACTAATTTGTCTAAATACGCACGCTTTTGCAAACAACCACATACGTAAAATACAAAAGCTAGTAAATGAATACATTTACAGTTAATGCTACACACTTTGTGTCGTTGACTACATACACAAAACATTGACTAACACAACGTTTCTGTTTACAGAGTGGCGTGGACTCGCCGTGCAATTGTGACGAGTGCCAAAATGAACATGAAACCCGACCAAAAGCGAACAATCAGCCATCTAAAGCACCAAACGCTAATGTAATACAAAACAATGGCCACACGCTACCAAATATGACAGACAATACTCAAGAACGCACAGTAGACGTCCTCGTACATGACGCTTCGAATATTCCAAACTTTTTCCAAACGGTAACGTCGCCCCCTTACCACGTCGCCGGCCCGCCGCCGCCAGGGTTTGTGATCGCACCATATCAAGCACCGAGATTCCACACGGGAGGCAACATAGATGAGTTATTATGTGCCGTACAATCGTGCCCCGCTTCCATACAAACCACGTACATACAACAGAATTCAGTGTTCATGTGCAACATGAAACGGATAATGCAGAAACAGTGCTGCTGTCAAAAGAACGAATCGCCACCGAAGCCAGATATCCCGGAAGAACAAACACCGAAGTGTTACGTAACAGAGAAGAACATAGAACTGACGTACGATTACCCGAGAACAACTCCAATCCCGAGTAGTCCGAGTCAGAAGACCGGCAGCGAAGTGCAGTCGACCACCACCGAAGTGGCGAGTACCGTCGTCTTCGTGGAAAGACGGATACCGGTTAAGCCAAAGAAGTTCGACTTCTTCTTTCGATCCCGTTCCGCGCCGGTTGGGGAAAATGAAGAGCCCATATATGCGACGGTCAACAAATTACCGAAGAGACTGCGGCGCATGGAACTGGCGAATCTTGAAAAGGAAGTAGCTTATAAAAGCGGCGACCCAGACACCTCGAGTCGGACAGAAGTGATAAAAACTGATTCCGAATCTCAAGTTCCCCCGCCCGACGACGACACGAGTCGGTCTGAGCGCGAGAAATCAACGGTGCCTAGAAGACCGGACTCCCCCAAAGCGAAGAAACGGAAACGATTCTCTCTGACGTTTAAAAAGAGGGAGAGGAAACGACGAGAGAAGAAGGAGACAAAGAATGGGACAGCAAAGAACGGAGCGCCCGTTCAACTGGAGGGCGATAATGAGAGGTTGATCGAAGGAGAGGTACAGGAGACTAAACACAAGCACTGCAACCGACACCGGCCGAGGAACACGCTGTCCTCGGCGAGCTCGGGCCCGCGGTATAAGCGGGACAGTTACCAGGTACACCTATTGACACTAGTAGACGTAGAAACATATGCTTCTGAACTCGCCTTTGCTGAACTCATCGCCAATTTCATACTGAAGATGGGGGCTTTCACACGCCGTATACCATCTAAACGTTCATCGCGTACTCTACATTATGTCGTTAGATGTAATTCCCATTATGGCATTTCAAACATTTCGCCTCGTTCAAGTTTCTGTTGTAACATTATGTATATGTGTAGTTATATATTATATTATTTTACTTGAAACACATCTTTTATTAGACACGATTCACATCCTAACAACGCTCTTTGACGTCATTTGTTTTATGATTGTTTTACGACGCTCATATTTTCATAAGGTATTGGGCATAGAAGCGTGTGATTGCCCTTGATATTGTTATATACCGAAAGCAACTTTCATTGCGAATCTATTTCAGTTAAACGGCAAGTAATTCATTTAAATCATGTTACATTTAACGATCCTGTCATTATTACATATTTTCAAGTTTTAAATTTCTTTTCTTTCTGAATATATATTTTAGTAAAGAGTCAGCCACTTTAGTGCGATTTTGTTTCATTGTAATGTTTTCAATCTGCTATGTTCAATACGATGTTAAGTATTTCATTGTTATTTAAAACAATAACATAAAGCAACAGCTTCATAATGTTCGGGAACCATAAAGGTCTGACATAGTGAATAACCGTAGCATCGTTCGTTCCAGGAAATGACCACATCCCATTCCGAACACGAGAGAACAAACAGCGTGTGCTCGTCTGTGAACTCCCTGGCCTCGGCGTGTACCCACAAATCCAGGAAGCTGTCAGCCGCCCCCCAAGACTCCATACCTTGGTGCGGCTGTTGGGGCGCTGGCTGTGTGTGACTGTGACTATAACCTGACTTCTCTCAGTGTGTCCAAATACTATTCGTGTTGATTCGTTCACTTATCTCAACCGGTAATCATAAATTATCGTTTAACGGTTGTGGTTGTGGTAAAAACATACCGGGGTTAACTGACCAGTTCAGTTTATCTCAAAGTGTTTCAAATTTTGATAGGTATATGGGTCTGAATTGTCTATGCCTCTCTTAAAACTCTGTTCTCTCCACCACAATGTATGTTAATTATAGACCGTTAGATATTGATAAAAGCACATTCTATGTAACATAATATGTACGTTATTTTTTGCTTGTACTATTGTATAGACCTTACACATTTCTAGAGTAACCATAGACTAGAAAACTAGTTTGTCTTACTAATAGATTAGTTACATGCAGCCCACTCATGGGCTTGTAAAGTAATAATTCAACAATAAATATCTATTGTATTTTAGTTATAGATACAAATTATGGGAGTCTTAATTTTGAGTACAATAAATGCTAAATCTATTATTTATTACTCCTTAATTCTGGCTGAGCTACTATGGCACGCCACAAAAGCCCGGGTGAAGCTGTAGAGGCCACTAAGGTCAACAGCAAAACGTCAATTAGGAAAAA
>DWQT01000307.1:0-24981 GCA_018244895.1 Myscelus amystis hages | reverse complement strand
CATTCAGTAGTTTTTACGTGAAAGAGTAACAAACATCCATACATCCATACTTACAAACTTTCGCCTTTATAATAGTAATAGGATAATTACAAACTAACTTTTAACAACGATTATAGTGAAAAAGTCAGACGATATAAACGCTATATTTATACCATGAAAAGCAAGTCAAGAGACCCTATCTCGGCAAAGTGACGGCAGGAAGCAATATTTCATGAAGATTATAGGGCTTCGGCGGGCACAATTAGTAGTTAGGCCTGGTTGTTTTGATATGAGTTGAAGCATTCTCCGTTGTGGAACAATACATTTGTAGTACACTCACCACATCATAATAAAATGGCACAAATGACAATATAGAAAAAACTAGAGACAAACAACAATTAAGCTCCTTGTAATCAAGAAAGGTAGGTAATGAAAAGGTAAATACAATGCTTGCGTAACCACACACGCGTACAGTTGGCCGTTACTAATATTAACCATTAACTATTTATTAGCCACAATCGTTGGATGACTCGTTTATTACTTAAATAATACAGTAACAAAATAAAAAACGATAGAAATATGATACCGCGTACTTAAGATGTTTATGTACCATTTAAGTCATCGTCATATTGAAACTATTTTTACCCCAGATAAAGCTTTAGTAGTTACATACAAACTGACATATGTTTCGGATGTCTTATAAACAATATTAGTTGTAATAAATGATTTGAATAAATTGATTGCAATCTGTTACATGAATATCATATTTACGAGTCGGTTGGAATCGAAGACCTTCTTTACACTGGTTTGAGACCTAGATCACACAGTCGGTCTGCCATGCAAAGATACTTAAGTTTGATTAGTCTAAAGGATATCTTCATAAGGGTTTGATTATATATTTACGCTTATAGGATTCCTCGCTTTTAATCCCTTTAAAAAACAAGCAAAAAAAAATTGTTTCTCGAGAACGAAAATATGCCCATATCGTCTAGAGAATAATTCAAGATATTTCATTTATCAGATATGGTTTGTTTATTTAATCTAGAGGAGAAAAACTTGATATACTTCCACACACATACAGATATACCTACACATGGTACGGCTTGTTATGGTCCCGTAAAATGAATCGCCAAAGATCGTTGTCACTCTTCCTATTACCTACTCCTATCGTATGAATTGTTGAACTGGTCACGGAGATTCCGATTAACTACTATCTGCGAATTAATAACATATATATCCACGCTCTATTGTTAGCGTTGATTAAAGTGGTTCCGACAGAGCATTCATGTGAAGGTAATATCAACAGTATTGTCTTTTCAGCATGTGGGGATCTAGGGATAGTTATATAGTTTCGTTGTGAACATGTTAATTTTCAGTAGATTTAATAAAATGGTGCCATGTCTTAACTAATATAAATAAATTTAACTTCGCAATCGGCGTTGCAATTTAATGTGTGACAATTTATTTTATTTTACTTTCAAAAGACCCAAAAAAGCTACCACGTTTCCCAAAGTTTTATAATTTACAGTAATTTTCTCTAAAGTTTTTTAATATACATAAATATTTAAGACATTAATAAGTTAATTCTCATTTATTAAACAAATTAGTGAGGTGTAAGATTCACGAGTTGTAAACGTCTAAAAATATCCAGAAATACGAGTACTTAGCAGCAAGGAAAATGTCTCAGATAAGAATATTAGAACGGTATAGTTTCCGAATTGAACTATCGACTGAATGTGCTGGCACTCGTGATTGTAAAACGATGACTATTTTTAGTGCCGAACGATATATACGTTAGCTCGCAATGCAGTTTAGTCGGAAGCCATGAAAAGGAAATGAAAGATAAAAGCGACATATCCAACGTTACAAACGCGATAAAAGGAAATGAATTTCGCTCGTTCACATTCGCAATAAAACGCAGAAGATTAGCGTTGGCCTAAAAAACATACATTTTAAGAAACATACGAAACAATTTTCTCATCACACAGTACTGAAACCAAGCATTTCGTGGTTTTGTCTTGTTGATGTGTCTTTTACACTCGAGGAGTCGTGTCAAATGTGGTGTCATATTAGACAAAAGCCACGAGGATCATGAAGACAGATGAGGCCATATGTACGTTCATTATCAGTTATACATCAAAATCCAATGATGTATTATGGTTCTAATTTATACAGTACGACATATTCATTGTAAATACACGATTCAATCCCCAGGCACAAATTCAATACCTACATTTTTTTTTAAATTTGTATTTTCTTTCTCAAGAATTACTCTTTAGAATAAAGTGTCAATGTAATTATTTAATATCCTGAAGGTAAACGATATTAAATGAAAGTAAAGTCAGAGAGTTATAGATATACAAATGAGTGAAAATAATTGTGAGCTGATACAGTATAACTTTCGTAAATAACCAATTGTATAATATAATAGTTGATAGCAAAAATGTTGGTGCAATATTTTTCCCTTTTTAATGGATAGTGGTCAAAGCGGTAACCCCATGCACGTTAAACGCAAAAAGGGTTATAAAAGCGGGACCACAACAACTGATAACCGCATCAGATACATAGCTAATTGGAGCACAAACTAAACTACACTTAATAATTAGAGCACTATTTTTTTATAAAACCACTTATCTATATCATGTTCCAGAGAATCCCTTAAATAGGTAAAATACGAGTATAAGTAAAGGATCTTCATGAATTATAAAGCATATCGGTTTAAAGGAAAGCATACAATAGCGCAATGATTGATCGGTATCATAGAAGTTGCATGGGTTTGCATTAATATTATATTCCATTATGCTGTATCATGGAGAAATCAATACGACACGTATTTATCGTCGACTAGTTCGAGTTGCGGCGTTTGCGGAAACTTTAGGGTATTATTTACATTTCATTGGCAGTCGCAATGACACGCCACGATAAAATCGACGCCTGGCGTGACTTGAAAGTTGATGTGCTTGATGAGCTGAAATCGAAAGTGATTCATTTTGTTTTACACTTCTCTTTAAAATATCAATATTTTCATCATATACTGATTGGTTGCAGATGTTGCCGAGGGCAGGGGCCACTTGTGACTACTGATGACCCTTCACTTATCGAATAAAATTTTGAAGCGTAGTAGAACACGATTGGAGTCTACGATTTGAGCAACTAATAGAAACCCCTAATTGCAGATAAAAACTCCGTTGGCAATCATCAACAATTTCTGAACCTAATCATCAATACTCTCACATTGCTTTAAAGGCGACCATCAAAGAATTTATATACGGATTCAGAAGGATGAAACTGAATAGGAATTGCATTCATGGACATTTCATATTCAACGACAATTTCATTGGGACGGAATTGGAACAAAATACGTTTTGTGTAATTATGCTAAACTTTTGTGGCAAATATTACAAAATCTGGTAAGATTACCTGGAGCATAAACTGGCCTCAAACCTCATTATGAGATAGCACAATCAGTCAGACAAGAGAGAGTTTATTTTTAAAATATCAAAACAATAATGTTTACCTTATGCGGATTTTTAGTAAGCCTATAGTGTAAGTAGTTTTTAAAGGCTTAAACTATCTTCATACTACATTACGGTAATGGTTAAAGTTGTGACTATGAAGCATAAGAAACAAACAAAGTAATTTGCATTTATGGTTTTAAGGAGCTCTTCCACTCCCTTAAATTTCGGTTTTGTCTAACATTATTCTGATGCATTCGCGTGTTTTCACTCCTGAACTTTGAATCTTTATTACTTCGCCTCTAAAGAAACTACCAAGATAATACATATCTCTCCAAATAAGCGACTCAACTAATTCGGAAACATTTCTCGAATAAATGTAGCTGGTTGTTATTGAGATTAGCCGGTTCAAAGAAACAATCTGTTCAGTTTTGTAATATCGGTATCCAAAGATATGGTGCAATTATCAATACAAAATTTCGCTTCTGTTCTACTCGAGGAACGGAAATAGCTCAAAATGCTCCTGTTCTATGGTACCTTAGTTATTGTTGTACGTACCTGTATATTTACGTCTTAACGATAGCCGGCGATCCCGCGTTTGCGAGTCAGCCAGTCGCGTAATACGTGTTACGTATACTAATATTTATATGCAATTTTATGTAAGTCGACTATTCGGGATTCTTTAGAGTTTATTTCCCCGTCACCGTCCCCTAGGGACATGTGTAACACCAGAAGAGTTGCCAATGCATTGCCGGTTTTGAAAAATGGCGTTGGGTGTTCCAACATTATTTCAATTAAAGTTAACTTGGCTTGAATAACACCTATCTTTTTTACTATTGGCATTTAAGTAGTTAATATTTAAAGAAAAGTTTAATGTTATATTAGCGCAGCACTAACGTTACACGGTGTTCCTCCTTCCTGCGTCAACGTCCCGAATATAATTCTCCCTTTCTTATATTATACTTAATTAAACAACTCGAGGTATTTTTTTGTATCTATTTACTTTATTTTATTTTACGAAACAGATTTATCTATAACGCGAGTGTGGTTGGACATTTATATAACGGTATACGTTTATGTATTTTATTGTACTCTATATCTATATTATACTTATTATTATTTCTATGTTGCTATTTTCACTTAAATAACTCGCATATAAGTAGATAAAACAACGCGTGAACATTACTAAACCTCTTCCTCTTTCTTTCTTTAAATATCGACACATTAAAGTTCGATGTAGGTATGTATAATCGATACGTAAAAACCAAAATGCCACTTGGAAATGACAGTATTAATGACCACAACAATATTTGTGATGCGGTGTTATCTAAACGTTTGATACACCATCGTACACAAGAGAACAGATACCAACTATTGTCCATTAAAACGCTACTGCAGAAACGCACTTGTACCTATTTTTTTGTGTGGCGAGGGCTATTGTATATTAAAATTGTGAACGATTGTAAAATACGCTTTGCTTTCATACGTTTAGTTTAGTATCGCACTATACTGCTAAGTATTTACGCAAATTATAAACCAATATATCCTAATGTCAATAAATGCAGGAATTAATTTATACCGCTTTATTAATCGGCGACGTACTCGCAATGTCGCTGTGGTTGTCGATCTGTTATGGCCAACCACAGGCACTGTCGGCTCTTTAGTAATATCGTTAGTTAAATATCCACGAGCACTTAATTATCATTAGATGGCCGATGTTCAATATCGTCAGGGGCTTTTGGTATGATTTAAAAACTTCATTCATTCGCATAAAATCAGAATGGATTTCTAGAGCGTACTTCTAATAAGAGTACAGATCTATGTACAGCAATGCGACGCTGATTGATCATTTCTATCCAGTTCATTCCTGTTTGATACATGCACGTGGTGAAAAATCACAGAACCTTTTCACTAGCGAGGACGATTATTAAGATGCATGTTCGAAGGCTCATATTGGCAACAAACACCAGTATGAAAGCAAAATACAAACGTACTACTATTACTACTAAAAGTAGGTACTAGTAATAAATAATATATTGGATAGAGAACTTTTATTTAAATTCTAATGCATGCTCGATTTATGTTCCGGGTATAAACAGCATCAAAATGTCCGTATGTATCCCAAGGCTGCTTGACGTAATAAGATTGGTTTATAAAGTACATCGGTCCGACATAAGATGTAAATTTTTTTATGTTGAATGGTAAGGAAGTCGGGTCTTGGTTAGGACGTGGCGACATCGTAAAATATACTTTATTCTTGCAGTTTATATTGAGATTGGGACGAAACTTCAAGAAGGACCAGCTTTATGGAATATTTATATTCGTTGCTCGGTACATTTTGAAGCAACCTTTCGGCAGTCATCTGGAAAATTTGATTTACCAGAAGAACATTAAATAAGGGCTCCAAGAGTTAAGTAAAAAATAAATTGTAATAAAAATGACTACGAATTTTATATTTGAAACATTGGTGTTGTATTAGTGGTACAGGTGCTTAATTCTCATGAAACGCCACGATATGGCGCTTCAAATTTAATACATGGGCACTCGACTAACAGTATTTTATTAAGTGTGATGTCAGTAGTCACACCCAGTTCTGTCCATTTCAACGTATTTTTCCATATAATTATCATTATGTACAATACTATTTTACTAAAGTATATTGTAAAAATATTCCAAACGCATTATTACTAGATAGATGAATTCAGATAATTACAACCTTACAGATGTGAAAACATTCTCAAGTTGTAATTATAATAATTTTAATTTGAAAATCGTCGACCTCCCAAGACCCGCGCCCCACACTTACATACGTATTGGGGTGTTTTTTGCTTTCTTCTACCGTAGCAACATTTCTCATTTCACCGGTCGATGGGGAGAGGTTCCAAGCCCAAAAAGCACAATCGTGTTCGTGACTTGAAAGCATTATGATGTACCCAAACATTTTTACATTACTATTCATGGGATTAGTGGTGCATTTTGAACGTAAATAAGTATGATAAGTATGTGTAATGTCAACATGATTCGCTTATTTATTGGGCGAAATAAGGTAACTTGTAGGGAGATGTTATGAAAAGATTAGTTGGATCGATATATTGTATTGTGAAAATAAACAAAAAGATTTTATTAAACGTTCCACTACAGGATGTACATATTGTACGGGTTATGATATATGTACGTAAATCCGTATTCGTGGGGTACGTCGATCTGTAACAAAGAAGATAACAAAGCCCTGGGATATTGTTGAAAAGTACACCAATATGTCTCCTTAATTGAGTAGCCACAAGGTAAACTTGAACAGGCTAAACTGATATGCTTGAGAATGATTACAGACACCGCCCACGAGTCGGGAAAGTATTAATACAGTTTGTGGACGAATGGAAAATTTGTCAACGCAGTTAAAAGGTGTCTGTAATTGAGTTGCAGTCTAGTTAAGCTATAAAAGGCTGTTCTACAGAACTGTACAAGTTGTACGCAATGAAAGCCATTACATCAATGAAATATAAACGCTACAAAAATGATATTTTACATAAACTAACAATAAAATAATGCCGTTTTTTTTTCATTATTATTCCTTTAACACTGTATTTGTTATCTTTAATCATTCAAATCTAGTTCATAGTTTGACAATAGCGATGATTCAAAAGTTTTAACAATGTAATTTGACAGTTACGTTGATAGTTACGTAGTTATCAAAGCTGTGATCGCACGTCGCTGTAGTAAAGCTCGATTGCTAGTCTGCTGTTCGTTAAAATGTTTACGTGTACTATATTTACTTCGTAGCCTACGAAAACCTAACATTTTATAACCTAACATCCAGCAGATATTAAACACGATTGATATAGTCGTACCTACGTAGCAACTTTATATCATAAAATGTGCCTAGAAGTTTAGAACTCAACCACATACTGTGGTCTTCGTGCGTTCCAATCCCTGACACGCATCCGTAAATTTACCGAAAGTTACGTGCGTTTTATGGATTAAATATAACTCGCAATGAGGTGCTATAAAGGAGCGTCGTGAAGAAACCTATGAGTCTCTGCCGTTACATTCTCGAAGAGGTGTTAAGTCAACCGAGCGCCACGTGGCCAGTTTGGTCGTCCTTACCTCCTTCGTTCTGAGAGGAATGGAACGAAAAATGGGTTAATGAGAATGAGGAACGTATATATCAGAAGTTTTCTAATAACATTCTTCTGTTCACGTTCGAGTTAATCTATTTCCCCGAGGAGCGATATGGGCTACCTACTTCGTCTGATATATGGAACGTTAACGTGTTTATATCAGTTGAAAATGAGAATTCGCTTGACAATCAATATTATATAGTGACGTCAGTTGTGTTACTATACTATTTATATACATACTGAATTATGTATTATTATAAATGATAATTATCAATATTGAGTTGAAAGAATAACTGTTATTAGGTTCACGTGCTATTTACGTTTAATGACTTCTTGTTTCTAAATGAACTCTTTTATAGCCTAACGCTATTTCGTGACAAAACTACTATTTTATCGCGAAAAAGTTGTGAAAGGCGGGAAAGGGGCTTGTTTTATGTATTCCTTTTCGAATATCATCCGTTCTTCGACAAACAAGGCTATAGAAATAAAAAAATATTTCTTCGCAAGTTGTATAAAAAATAGTTTCTGACCTCCTGCCGTAAACTGGCCTGCCACCGGCTCCGACCATCCGTTATGCATCACTAATTCTCTGTTACCTCATACAACAAAATACCTATTTAAGTATGTTATTATTAATGACTTGACTGAGTTTATAATTATTATAGTCGTCAAAAATATTTTTTACATTTTATAAATTGCAGATTTTACAAAAACAATTCACATGTAGTACCTACTCGTAGTTATTTTAGTACGTATTATTAGAAATTGTTTCTGTCCGATGTTATGCTGCCAAGTATTTATATGTAAAGTATATTTTTGCAATAGATCTCAAAGTCCTAATAACGAAATAAAACAGATATATGCTTTGACAATTGCGCGAGCCAAGAATCATAACTAGAATTACACGCCTTAATGTTCCGAACTGTTGACAGTCTTAAATATCTTAAGAATCCGTATTTAGCGAATAAACATTTAAAACTGGAGTGCTGTAATAAAGTTTTTCTTATATTTTGTATTACTAAATGCACAAAAAACTTTGCGATTTTTCCAGCTTTTGGATGTATTCCACGAAAAACCTTTATGTGTAACTTAGTTACAGTGGTTTCAAGATTACCGCGTTCGAGATTCTGACTACGTATTTCAGTAATAGGAATCAGAAGGTTGAAGTGCACGGCAAAAGTCTGGGTGATTTGTACAGACGAGAGTTCTACAAAGTTCAATTTTGGGCGCATACCTACTTGCGGTGTACATCTGTAGTCTACAACACGCAGAAGAAAATAGTCATGAGTAAATTTTATTTGCTGATCATAACTGGCTTATATTAATTTTAAAAGGTCGATGTGGATTATTATGATGAACGCACTGGCCACAGTGATGTGGATTTTGTAATTAATTTAATGAGACCTTTCTTGTATTTACCATTATAAAAAAATGCGGTAAACGTATTTTTGAGTACTAAAACGACCTCCTGTTGAAGAACACCGGGTTCTCCATTCTCCTGATGGGCCACGCTCTTCTCTCGGGACATCTCACTCTTTGTTGCGTACACTGCACACATACGCAACGTCGCCTTCTCCTAGTTGCTGGCTGAGCGGTAGCAGATCCCACTCGAGCCGTCTTCGGAACTTTTATTTATTGTAGTCGCTTACAAATGGCAGAAGATACCTGTATTCTGGCCTCGAGGTAGAGAAACAAATCAGTACCAAGCTTATTTATGCTATTCAACATACATATAGGTATAGCATAACTTTATTTAGCGCTTTAGTTATTTTTTAAATGTGCCGGGTTTCGCGTCTGTAATTAGGCTTACTAAATGGCTGAAACAAAATTAGAAGCATACGAATATGTTATACTTTGAAGTCGACATAGTAATCCCACGAGTGATACCTTACCTCGAAGATCAATTTCAAAGTAATCTAAAGTGTAATATAGACGCCTCGTACGAAGAGAACGTGCACTGCTTTGCAACAATGTTACTAAGTACTTAAACTTGCAGCGACAATTGCTCCTACTACGTCTAAATGATGTGCCGCACAGCAAATACTAAAAAGGCCATTGTACCGTGAGAATATGCCGAACTTTCAAACCGTACCACTATTAATTAGTTCCGGATCGCAATCGTCCAAAACTTCGCACTGTTCGCATAGTATCGACATGGTAAGTTGAAACGCCCCAAACACTGGAAACATTTTAACCCTTGCCGACTTTTATCCACAGTAAAATATAATCTCTTTTATGCGGGCACGACTGCTATCCCCGATGAGTATCTCGGCCAAGTTGACGCGTTTCAGTGATATCTAAACATTATAATCCCCTCCTTTCTGGAGAAACGAGTTTCTTAATACCTTTCTTATCTAATAATATTATCGGTTCTAAATGGTGTCTGATATACGATAAATATCATTGTGGATAATTTTCGTTGCTTGTTCGACGCTTATATAGGAGTAAAGTGGTTGTGAATATGGGACACGTTCCTTGATAATTGTTATAATCTAATGTAACAAATGTATCAGAAATTACATATAATTTTGCTAAGCCGTAGTAAACTGAAAAGTTTTCACGTTAATCGTTCCAAATATTACAAAGGATTGAAGGAGGAGAACTTCACTGTTAACTCGAATGTGCCTTTAAAACTATACTTTTAAATGTTATCTTGATTTAACTAGTTACTTTAAATCTGTGTCAATAACATTTTGAAGAATGATGTTGACTGTAGGTTACTGTAGGATTAAAGTCACTTTTGAAAAAAGTTGGATAGCCTTAAAGACGAGCTAGTGCAGAGACGAGGCTAACATCTCTTTAGCTTAAATGAAATACTTCAGTCTGTGAGCAGCATTTGGAGTCTTGAATACAAGAATGTCTGCAGTCGAGTCCAAGAAGTGTTGTTGCGTCGACGCAAAAGGAAATAGTTTCCAAAACCTTTTTCATTATAAGTTTTATGTTTCAAGTTAAGCATCGAGAATTTATGTTTTAACAATTTTAGTATTATCAACGGATTCCACTTCTACCGACCTCCGTTTAATTAAATGTTACGTATATAGCTATGATTACTAGTACTTTTTATTGGATTATAATCGCAAATCGCATTAGTTCCGTTTATACTAAATAGTTTACTAAAAGGAAAAATAACAAACAAACAAGTGTATCTTTATTTGACCGAAGTACGGGAGTTTCACTACAAACTGAATAGAAAACGCTGCTCCGACTAGATTGATAGAACTCTAATTGCATATGAACACGTTACATATACGATACACATGTATGGTAATGATGCGCATGAGCGCAGCGCTTCAATATTTATGTTACCTACTTTCAGTGACATCTTTACAATTCTTCAGTGAGGAAAGCTTGTTTACACGGTGCAAAGTTTTGATGTCAAAGATAAACGTAGGCGCCCTGCCCTGCAGGCATTCTGTCTTTGTATACGTGTTTTTTTCATTATATCAAGGTGTTTCAGTACATTTAAACATAGCACACATTAACAGCTGTGCGGCCACAACGTGAGTCGCTTTTTGACCAATTTAGTTGACTAAATATTTTATATTTTTATATCTATTTATACAACACAATGCCATATTATGCTATTGCCATATGTGGGTTTCTAGATAAGTAATATCATTTAGTATAAGACAAATGGTAGCATATCACATATTTAAAAACAATATGTACTATAATAATTTTGGTAAAATTTTGTTGGGAATTTTACTTTTTTAATAAGGATTTTACACGTGCCTTAAGTATTTTGTTTCGTTTAGTAATAAAAGTATGCTACGACAATACGTCTATTTGCATACGATAAAACCAGAACATGAAAACCAGTCCACACATCAAAGTTATTAAATTGTTTGAAATGTATCATAATTAGTAGTAACCAGTTCGCGTTAATTGAAGTCATTAGAACCTCATTCTGGCAACGATTTGTATTAATTTTATAATAGATACCTTCAAACATTGAAATTTGAATAATACGAGAACAGAACAGAGCCATCGTGTGTTACATTATGTACATTATGTTAGGAGTTTCAAATTTATTATTAAAATTGATGATAATGATCTCTTCAAGGTCAATTTCGCGGTGAGTTGGCTTTGTTTACAGAAAGGAGCGTAGTTCACGTGCTCTGGCAGGCTTATGTAACGTAACTTGACTGAAGCATTTGGGTACTCTTTCCTTAATTAGTAAGTGTGATGTTCGTTGGCGACTCATTTCTACCTCTACTCGTATATACATAAGTCTTCATTGCCTGTAGTAACCAAAAATACCAAAATGTGAGGTAAAAACGTGTGACCGCGTGCTCATTAGTAATAATTTCTCATAAGTAATAAAATAAATGCATTTATTTAAAATATTTCATTGTATTCTATTTTATAAATATTTTCATTACTTTCTTATAAATTTTGATAACTATTACAATTAATTAAGACTCTACACAACTAACTCGGCACTACCAAAAACGGAAATATATTACCTACACATAGTACGAGTGGGTACGAGTACAAGCATTGTTTGCGCAGCAAAGTTTGGTTATATTAAACAGCGTCTTAACACGCTCTGTATTCTGTGGTAACGTTCCTAAGAGCACTCTAAGCGAAACAGATCTGTACAATAATTGCTTTGCAATTTTATCCCACTATATACCTACGATAGATAGAACTGAGTAAAGAAATATTATTATAGAAACGCTGTTAGTATCCATAAATTACAATACATGAAAGGTATTACGATTAGTATTAGATAATTTGTTATTCCAAATAAATCTAGATAACAACACAGAAAGAGTTTCAAAAAAAATACGTCGTCGTCTAGTAAATATTTTTGTCTTATCTCTGAATTTTTTTGTAAAATTTAGTGCAATCACATTGCAGATGGCAATCCATTATATAGTAATCTTTAAACCTAGTTTACCGGGTTGACCAATAACCTTTACCTCTGTAATTCCGCACTACAGAGGCGTGGTACGGTATCCGCCGGGCCTGGCGCGATCGCCGGCTATCCTTATTCCCAGCATGGGATGTAAATCTGGTTACAACCAAAGTTGCCTTGTATACGAACATTCAATCCGCGCGCCTTTCGGAACAACTCTCGCTTCGGGGTAAGTAATGTTCGTAGGTGATGTTTCTAATCCGATTTCCTCGTATTGGAATATCAGCACTCAGTTATCTTGATACATTCGCAACTCCACTAGTATTTGCTTCCGGTATGAGTTCTCTAAAGCGTTAATTACTAACAAGGTAGCGCTGAACACTCGGCAGGCTGGCGCGCGTGTTTCTCTCATTAATTAGCGGGAGCGAATTTTAAAAAAATCACTGTAAGTTTATCATCAACTCTGTAAACAGATTTTATTTTGACGAAAGAGCACCAGTTTATTTATAATTAGAAATATTAACTACAAACAAAGTAGTTATTACTTACGAATGATATGGATGTATGAATATTGTTCTCGTAAGACATTAATGATAATAAAGTTTTCCTGTATAATATCTAATATTATTATATTATAATGATACCTATGAATATAGAGAGTTAACAGAGACCTGAAAGGCTTGGACTAAGCCTACTACAATCACCATAACATTATGCTTTAATGTTACGTATGAAGCTACCTAAAGCGTTCGTTGGCGGTCTGACGAGGAACCATTAAAGAGTGAAGTAAATTCTAGTCTTCAATAAATCGTAGTCGAATTTATGCTTTTGTTACTAATTCACTTTTATCCGTTCCATTGTATGCAAATAATATTAATTCGTTCAATACACGGTATTTCGATCAATTGTTTTATAGCTGAAAATTGTTATGTTCGTACTGTTAAGCATATATTTACGTGCGTGTGCATGTTTGTGCGTATGTGTGGTACGATAGGCGTAAACAGATATTTTTTTACTTGTTATTATAAGGATAATAATACCTAAATCCAACACTAAATCAGGACAAGTTAAAGATACACGTTTCATTCCAGATCATAGACTAGATTTTACAGCGAGGTTGGCACCCTTTATTATAATGATTACAATTCTGAATTTTCTTACATGTATGGATAAATACATCTTATTACATTATTTGTAGACAAAACGGTTTTACGAGGATTATCATAAAATGATACTGAATTATTATAACAACGTGGAAAATTAATCCTATTACTTTGCTGAAATGTTGTGCCGAAAATGCGTAAAGAAGATTAGTCAAAGGCACTTCAAGGTCGTTGGGAAGTAAAAATATTTAGGTGTTTGTTTATTGGATGCAGGTATACTCGGGCCGGTATTACTGACAGACTGAGTACCTACAATATATGGTACTGTAGAATTGACATAAGCCATCAGTAACCGCACTCAGCGCAGTGCAGAATACGGCAGCACTCAGCGCTTTCAGTTGTAGGTATGTTTTTGGAAGACAGGAAATATTATTCCAACGGAATATAGAATGTTACTATGAATAGGGTCCCGGAAAGTTATTAAAAAATGTGAGTACATATCTTTAACATCTTATTTTTATTAATACCTGTTGATACACCAAAAGACCAATGTAAATAATTGATTTTTTTAATACTTCAGCAATTAATTTGACTACTACAAAAAAAAATTATTCCGATATGAAATAAAAGTCAAAAATTGTACTTTACGATATCGATATAATTTTGGACGATAGATTAAGTTGGGTGGAAATTCGTAGTCGAAAAGATACATAGGCAATTAATCACTAAGAGCACTAATTAGAGGTCACGGAGCTCCTAAACATGCTAATACTATTTAAAATCGGTAGTTAGAGAGCGCTTGTTAAGCACGCCATTAAAATTAAATGGAATTAGTGTTTTTCTCCGAATGCTCATACAATATGGCGAAAATTAAATATATACCACAGTACCTACTGACAATGGCTTATAACCCGTCACGTAATCTACCTAACGCGCGCGAGATGTGAACTTCGGAGAGTGGCCTTGCTGCAACGAACGTTAGACGAAGGCCACGTCAATAGTAGGTACTAATAGTCGATCCTGTATTACGACTTTGATGAAAGTATCCGAGCCGTAAGAAGTTTCACAATAGCGAAGCCGGTGGAAATATTGGTTCTCTGCCTACCCCTACATGAAATATGCGTGACTGCATAACATTGCGTACTCACAGAGGCGTGTACGTTTCGTCAGGATATTACCCATTTCCGTTTCGCGGGTGATATTTAATCTTTAAAAAGGACATCATTTTGTATAGCCGGATTTAATAATTGGATGAGAGACGGAAATATAATCCGCTCGTATCAATATGCGCGAAGTAATGGCGCACACGCGAATCAATTATGTCCCGTTCGGCCCGGAACATGGCGCAATAGCCATTCATTGTAGTCAGTAGCACTCAGTGGCCGCTACCTACTATTTCTTATTACGTATCCTGATAGATTTATGTTATGTTCATCATGCGGGATAATGAATTCTATTTGATAATAATCAATGGTACTGTATACGAAATAATACGTCAAATTCGTGGCGAAATATACGAAAAATATTGTACAAAGCATTTCTGGCGAATAGTTGGTTGTATTACATATTTTCACATCAAAAGAGTTATTTATCTTAAAGTTGTTGCTTTGTCTTAAATATTGAAAGTATTTTTCATTGTCTGTTATGATGGAAAAGTTGTTTTCTCAACAATTTTAGTATTAGGAAGAGGGAGAAACGGAACGTCAAAACTTTAAACTAACCGCTGGCAAGCTTTGTGGATCTTTGTTGTCTGCCGAATTTATTTACGTTATATTTTATTTCGTAACACTTTTCAATTACCAAGTAGCTTCGTTAAATAAGCAGTACCTATACGCATAAGTATAAGAAAAAAACCGTAAAGGCATAAAGGAGGGTCAAAAGATCCAATTTTTTCATTTCTGTCTGCGTATGAGGGTGAACTTCATTGAAGCATTCTCAACATAAGACTGTTGATTAACGTATTAACATTCTCAACATACGACAACGGCAAAATCTGAATGCTTAATACTGAAACAGATGCTACAAATTCATGCTTCTGTGCATAGTCACATTTGTCTATAGAAAGTGACATGTACAATATAGCAACGTTGCTTATAAAATAAGGTAGGGTAAGGTTTAAACCCCGCAGAAGAAACGTGGTTAGAATACTGCCCGAGATTAGTGAGGATTATTACGAGGTTAAATATCTTATTTTAGATTGGGATATTGCAATCTGTGATTAGCATTGAAATATGATGTAACAGATTTTACTGTTATTTAAAATAAAACAATAACAACTGCAAATAGATTATTTCTTTATAGCCCGTAGGTATCTGTTTCCTCATTAGAGTTATGACTTCAAATCGAGCGTTATAAGTTATACTCCCTTACGACTTCGTGACGTTACGTAATCCAATTAACATTTATGTCTATTCAGTGAAAGCCTCCATCATATCTATACGATAATAATTCACGAATCATTAATTCAGTTCTTTTTCAATCGTTTCTTTGGTCCACTGTGTTTGATACTAATTACCTCTCTAAATGAGCTTTCTCTGTTTTCATCCCTGCATTGGTAACACAGAAATAAAAAATAAAAACAGTGTTAGAAAATGTTTTGTGCCAATGTGAAGCTGTTGCAGATAATTTATATTATTGTTCATATTTCTCTTATTGCCTACATAGGTAATATAAAATATCCCGTAACCCGAAATGGAGGCATTAGTAGCCCGCGCGGCGCCGTGAACTCGCCTCACTTTACTTCGCCATAAAGCGAAAGCTCTTCGCTTATTCGCGAACTTCGCAATTATTATATATAGAATTACAGCAAGATATACGCTCTCTTTTTCTGCTAATCAGTTTAGAAACCATTCCGATAGTTGTAAAAAGATAATGTTTTCGACCTAATTGGCGTAATTGCCGCTATGTCCAAATGTTCCCAGTCCATTTCACGGCCGAGAAGATATCCAAGTGATTAATCCACGGCAATATTATAAATGCGAATACAGTTGAAGAGCTGGATACAGTTGAAATACTAGATGCTGTGGATAGCTGGCGAGTGATATAAATTACTTTGTTTGCGCAAAAAATCTCATTTTAAAGGGAAAACACTGTTTAAACAAATAAGCTCTAGATGGCTTTACAAAATACTTTAAATCTCGCAAGGGCATTCGCGGGTAACAGCGCATTTAGTAATATGTTTCGGAGTTTGTTTTGTGACCACTTATTTCCGTATTTGGATAGGTCCTGCTAACGGCGCAATGATTCTTAGTTTGTTCAATAAGTGTGTATTAATTTTTCCACCATTGCAACAATTGGACGGCAATTAAGAGAGAAAAATTCCAAAACGCTGTCGTGCGTCACATGTTAGACAAACGACTGTCGGTGAACAGTTAATTACTAAACGCGTATTTTCTGTTTTAATGTTCAGCAACTGTACGTGGGTAATGAAACACATCACTGCGTCGACAGCGCACGCTTGAGTCACCGTCACTGAAAATTGTGATGTGTGAAAAAAGTCCAAACCATCATTAAACATTTTACTCATAACGACTCATCGCAAATTATTGGTAGAATATGCAATGTTATAGTTCATAAAACACTGTGGTCTTATGTAAAACGGGTTCAAAATAGCTGCGACCGAAAACAACCAAGTGTACTCGTAGCTTTGTTTTGCTGCCGAGCAATATTCAAGTCATCATTATAATGTGTACCTATACAAACAAGCACTGACACGCCCGTTGTTTGGATATCAGACTTCTATTTTGAGGATCTGGAGTTCGAATCCTAGCAGTCACTTCTGTCTGGCTTTATAAAAAAACCGAATATTTTAATTTTAGATTATATATCACTCACTATTATGGCGAAGGAAAATATCACGAGAAAACCTTCACACTGAATAAATAGTATAAAAATCACTTATTTCACAAAATAATAGTAAACTAATAGCAAACACAATTGGCCTCTGCCCATCCTAACCATTGATCTAGGATTGGTATTAATATTAGTATCTGTCCTATCCAAATCTACCCTATACAATCTTATTGCTGCAAATGCAAAATTGAAGATAGATTGATACGTCTTTAGCGTACCTACAATAGCTATACTTCGGCACTTACTTTTTTTTAACTCGGATATTATTTGACGGCGACGTTAGATGATTGCCTAATAAATATGTATTTGCCGACAGCCGTGTTTCGATATCGTTTTCTTTGATATATTTGACACGCTCTCGTTTTTGTGGACTCGTTTACATTTAATCCCTCGCGATGCCCAAACGGAGTCAAACATTTCTTTAATCTTTTATGTGGCGGAACTGATCTATTGAATAAATGGAAACATATTCCACAACATTATTAGGCGTTCGCATAACTGGGTTTTGATTCTATATTAACTGTGTAATAAAATCTGAACCTATGGAACCTCCCAAAAGTCAGCCATATCACGGCAGCTCTTAAATCTTACCTGGGTATGCAGTTGGTTATGTTATATCCATTATATCGAGTATATAAGATACACTATTCTTCAAATTTATAGTAGATTATATTGGATTCTAATAACTAGGTATATAACAATAGCTCAAAAGCGAGCTGGAAGCCTATTATCAAAGAGCTGAATTATTATTAGTAACCAGTATTTCTAAAATTTGGTTGTTTTTCTTGTAAAATATCATATGCACCTATTAAAACAAAAGATACTCTTATAACTTTCATCCTAGAGATCCCAATAGATTGTTAATGAAATATAAGCTTCCTAACTCTCTGAATAACCTGATACTGTTACAATTTAACAAGCTGATGTAATGAATATTTCTTTACAATTCCTATTATACTGTAAATGGAGTCTCATCTCCATAATTTAATCTGACTTTTAAGGAAAAGTATGTTGCTATTGTTGGTTTAAATTATTACTAAGTACTTAATTACATTAAGAGCTTTGTAATTTAGTGTAATTTTTATTATTTGGTATTAATTTAAATTCAATTACAATTATTTTTCTTTGATATTTTACAATGCAAATCGAGGCATTAGATTAATATAATACAAATGAATAACTTGAAAGATAATTTCGCATATTTTAGTTGAAAGAAATGTATATAATGAGCGCTGAGCTACGTCCAGTGTGTCGGTTGTCCCCTTATATTGGGTGGTAGTATTAGAGCTGTTAGGTAATATTAATGTGAAATTGATAAAAGTAAGCCCCACGTTGTTATTAACATTTCAGGCGCTATTCACTGAGATGAATATTCAGATTTAAAAACGGAAATTAGGTACTAAAATTAAGCGTTCTTATTCCGTTTAGATACACTATTTGAATCTAAATATTACAGTAAAAACAATTATCTTATTATGTCCACCAAGTTTTACGACATTAGGGACTACGAGTATCTATCGTCGCTCGGCTCGTAAATCATGTCGTTATGTATTAATTAACAAAAACCACATCAGTTAATATAACATGGTACACAATTAAAACAATCAACGCGGAATAGAGGAATAGTCGAACAGAGATATTAAGAGAATGGAAAAATTACAACATGTAGATGCCGTCTGTAAATTGACATTTAATTAAAAATATTGAAATCTATAGGTATGCAATATCGAAGTGTTTAAAGGATGTGTTTGAAAGTGTGAGTTTTAAATTCCATAAATGAAGTGTTAAACGGTAAAAAGGTACTCACAGTAAGTGGCGCTGGTCAGCCGATCGATGGTATCTTGCTTTAGTTTGGAATTCTTCTTGCCCATTTTCGCGCGTCGACTCTGCTACGCCGGTTGACTCGCACAAGTGAAGCAACTGTCTCTCGATGTCACCCAAGGTGACTATTCACATATTATTCACCACCCCGTGTGTATACCTGTAAACAACATTACTGTTATCCTTTTCGTATACTATATTCTTTATTTATATGAACCGTTTTCATTATAGTGATCCCTATTCTGAGCATTCGCTGTGTCGAAATGTCAAGTATTACAGAGAAATGTAGGTGAGGTGCGTGCGTTATTTAAATAAAGCCGTTACCGCACTAGTGTAACCTCCTTGTAAACTGTTTACTGGATAGCTTAGGGTTAGACAATGATTCGGAGAGCTCAATTTACATGACATGGCTTCTATAATAATAATAATTAATAACCAACGCGTTATCCTTACTGTATGAGGTGAATTTGCGCGTGTCACTGAATTGTTGTATCAATGCCAGTATGCATGCTAATCTGGATGTGAAAGTTATATATATTCGTATTTTTTAATAAAGTTATATTTGAGCATACAGGCACCCGACGTGCTTATACTTCCAGTAATATAAAGGAACGGCCGTACAAAGGGCTGGCCGCAGCCGCAAGCCCTATTGCCGCGCTATAATGTTTATACGAGGCCAAAGGAATAGTAGTCCCTAGCGTTTTCCTTGTTACCCAAACTCTTCTTGCACGCTATGGCCATCTCGCTCGATGTAAATTATAGCTGTTTTCCTCCCCTGAATACTGTAGGGCGAATTGCGAACGAAGCGAGATGTAAACGAAATACTTATTTTGGCATATCTTCATCGAAAACAAGCCATTTATAAGATGACAATAAATCAACCGCCCTTTCTCATTTAGTAATGCCATTTCAAGAAAAGCTTTAATGAAAACATTAAATCAACAAAAACATACTTTGTTTGATTCAATGTTAGGTAACGATTCGGCAACTCTGAATATTTCCTTCTGCATATTACTCGGAAAACTTAACATATGCGAACATTTATTAACAATTCGAACGTAATAAATTATTTTTACCATCCACAATTGGAATTACAAAGATATAACGGTTGTAAAGTTCTACGTTCTCCGCACAGAGTTCACGACTTCCTTAATATTTTTGATCGGTGTAGGATATTACAACGCATATATCCTTTCAGAAATGAACAGGCGACCCAAACAAGAAACTGGAATGTTAGCTCAAACATACCGATGGACAGATTCAATAGAGTTTCTTGCGCGCGAGCTAATAACAGATTCAATAACTACAAAGTGTGCGCTCCAAACATTTTATTAATTTTGTAGATGAATACTGGACATCTTATGTATATTTGTCTCATTTTTCCGTCTACGTTATCTGATTAAAGCGTAAAACTTTTTTATCATTACTAATTTTAAAGTACTGTCTGCTTTTGCATACGCCAAATATTATTAGTATTTGCAACTAATTGCAATTAATGTTAAATTTTTCAATGTAACTACTGATCATTACCTTAATTCGACTAGAGCGTATTTATCGTTCGACAAACACGAACGCAAACATGCCCCATCACACTAAACACTATTTTGATTCACGGTCACACTGTGAACTCTTATCTTTTTAACGTTGCGTTATCTGAAACGAGGGAAAAATATCATTTTACTAATCAGTAAAAAAATCAGTAACGCACTGTATTCGCGGTGCACTAACAGTGATTCGCAAAATCTGTTGCAGATGCGTTGCTATTCCATAAAACGAAATTGTATCACCTCCTGTTTTTCGCCTATCAACCGGAACACACGAATGTAATGTAACATTGTCCGCAGGCGACTAATTGTGGACAGGAGATTCTACGAGTATCATAACAATACAAAAACATTCGCCGTGTAAACGATGCATACCTAAAGTTATACAGTTGCTAATAATAATGTTTCGTCAAAAAGCAATTAAACTATTTACGTTATATTTCAATTAAGGAAAAAAACCGAAAAGTTTGACAACATTGGTAAGGATTCGTATTTTTACTAAACATTTATTACATATTTATATTAAGTCTCAGAAAAAAATCATATACCTACGTATAGACATACGACACTCTTGTTTGATTACGTAAAAATTTCTTAATTTTTTAAAATAAATTATGACGACAAATCAATTTTAAATAGCCAATAAATATGTATATTTCAAATAAAACAAACAGACACGCGGAGCGAAACCATCGCAACAGTCGCATGGCAATGATAGGACAGTATAGGGAGAGGCCGCAATCATTAATTTGTCGACCACAGGTTATCTACCTAATAATTGAAGCAACACGTGAATCACAGCTTACATTTACAACGCTAGCAGTAACTGTTCATTTCGGGCGGTTGGAACATATCCTCGTAATATACGACCGCAAAAACTGTACGAGATAATTTCCAAACATGTCCATTCATACAAACAGCAGATCTGCTCTGTTTGTGGATCTCCACTGTCAGGATAAAAATAACGATGAGATCGCGTCGCTCGAGGCGTTACTTACACGCAGGCTTATATTGACGTGTTACAAGTTCGTAGCGGGTATGACCTACTCTTATCAGACGGTCAGTCACAATCGCGAATGGTCAATCACAATATGTATTCAGTGACTTTACAATATCTTTATCTCTTTCACCGTTGCTGAACAGAAATTAAAATATTTCATTTATATTCTTCTGAAGATATGAGAATAAAGTCGTATACTATACCTATTTGTTAAAAGTCCGAAATGTACTGCAATCATCTTTAACATTGAACTTTAATCAGCGTTCACATGGTAGATCGTAGGTTTGACGTATAAAACATTAAATTTTGACTAAAGAATGTAACCGTGAAAAAATGTCATAATTGAACGTTTGAAACTATACGACGCTTATTAAAAATGCACAAACCGTATGTCTAATCTAATATTTAAATACTCTATAACAATAAACTAGTCAATACTTTATTAACGCTGAAATTTTCCTTATTTGTGAAGAAACACTTACAGACAGCGTGTGTTACTAAATTGACCCACCGAGTGCAATCGGAAAGTCCACTTGAAACTTTCTACGGGCAGTTTATTTAGAGGCGGATTTTTTGATCCACATTGCTCCTTTTCAGAAGCTCAAGCTCAATTCAGCGGGGCTCTAGTCCACATTTGTATGCCGCCCACGAGCGCGAGCCAGCGGAAGCTTTCGGCAATAGGACCACAAAACGAATTCTTCGAATATAAGCTGTCCAATATTTCAGCAAGCAACAACATAGTCTTGACGCGTAATGAATGCATTTATAAACTGGAATTGTGTTAAACTCAGATAGTAAAACCTTTCGAAATGTAGGATAATTTTAATGAGTTCTTTTTTTAATATTTCTCTACCGACGTATCAACATGCATTGCTGTTATTTCAATTTTCCACCATGACCTAAATTACGTTAATTAGGTAACAAGGTGACTGACAACGTCCTTAAAGAAGTGGCGACTTTGTGCCAAGCACGCCTTTATTATATTGCAGAATCTTCAAAAATTAAATGAACAACAGAGCGCGTGATCGGGGAGACTTTTCTTTGCTCAGATATTAATTGTTGCAAAGGCGATGCTAAGAGCCCTCTCGCATTCAAGTGGTTGCGGAAAATATAAGAAATTCCTCGCACGTTCCACCTTCATCTAAATGTGTAAAAAATATACAGTATTTATGTATAATAATTGTTATTCGAAGAGTACGCACGAAGCTTGCATTAAAAATACGTTGAAATGTCGCTTTTAAATGATATATCAACTGATATAAACGTTCTTTGGCACTTGTAATAAGTTTAAAATAACAGCAGTGCCTAATCCAGCGAAGGCGGAGCAAGGCCGACCATTATTTCCACAATATTCTGAAAGCAAAGCCTCCCTATATTCTTTCAATATTCTTAAGGCAGGATACATTGTTAATTGAATTACACGAATGACATATGTTAACATTCTGCATATCTTACAGATTAGGGCATGTATGTATATGTATGATTCCACCTGGGAATTTCTCGCTGAGAATATTATCTATAACCGCACAACTTCACCGAGAGAAACAGAGGTTCGTGTCGAAATTCGAAGCAGGTTGAACTCAAAAACATTTACATCACTTGTGATAAGACCTTTATTAAATTTTTCAAAGAGTAGTACATTAAATATTCGATTTAAGTATTTTAGAAAATATTAATAACGTCTCTTGTTTATGTAAGAAATAGATTTTTAATAAACGCTATCTAGGCAATCTAGTCCAATGTAGACTTGTATCAACAAAATAATTAAATAAAAAACCTATAAATTTCTACTTTTGTATTATTTAATGAATATACCTATGTAAGAAACCGGTGCTCGTCAATAAAATCGATTAGAGACGACAGCTCAATGAAGACAATGAATATTTATAACAAAAATCAATAAAGTGTTTTTGTTGCAAGCGCGTGGCGACGCGCTACGTCTTATATCAACATGTACGAGTAGTAGGTACGTCATATATTAGCTGGACAATTTAAATAATACTTTGATTGTGTGCAATAGCGTTTGAATAAAACCACACTCTAATGCCCTTCATATCCCTTGATCTTTCCAAAGAGCCGACCTTTTGGGATTAGACAGTTTCATTTCAGGACAGTTAGTGATCACAGAATCGTTGCCTGTAATTCAAAGGGATTTATTGTACTTAGGAGTAAATAGTATAGGTTATTTACATATCTCGTAATTTCTAATGGAATTGTGCAGTGTAACAAAACCATTTTAGAATCAATTTATACAAAACTTATAGATAACAGACATTTTTACATCAATATAATACGGGTTCATCTTAAAACTTGCTGACATCATAAAATGGTTTGAATGTCCATATTATTATTTTCAGATTTTCAATTCGTGTAACAAACCTTTCCCACACAGCCACGAATGATATTATGGCAGAAAAATAATAGTGTTCGTGTTTACTGCTCAAACCTGGACGAAACTCACATTTTCCAATTCATTTTTATATTAAATAATAACATTAAATCTTATTCAAAGCGCGAAGATGTAAGGCATGAGTTGAAAATATGTCCCAACTACAAGGTGAACTTTTAGTGACCAATGGTAATAAATTAAGGCAATAATAATAAATTAAGTTAATATCCAAATCGTCGACAGGGTAATCGGAACTTCGTCTAGTAAAATTATGGAAATGTGAAATGAAAGATATTTAAATACTTATTAAAAATACCGCTCCCAACCTTCAGTCATGTATAACATCGCCTTTACGTTCGTAATCTACATAATTTACTTAGTCATTTTAAAGAGATTAAGAGTATTAAAGTTGATGCGGAACGTATCTAGAATGACGGGAGGGGAATAATACATTGAAATTAATTAATTACACATGTCGTTCTTCGTACATCTGTTGAGTTAAATGTATAAATACATGGTATCCACAGTTTGGATGTTCTAGTATATGACAGGAACACATAGATCATAGCAAGAAAATAAAATTACTCAAATATGCAGTTGTCATTTTGCCAGTGGCGCATTTTTGCTACGGGTCACGTTCTTTATTTATTAACAGAAAAACTTGAAACATAGCACTTTACCTATATAACAATAGATTGGATCAATATGAAACTTACAAAGCTAAAACAAAGTAGTTGTAGAAAATGGCTTTCTGTAGTGTGTTGAAGTTAAGGACGAATTCTCAAATGTGTAGGCCCCTACAAATATTAATTAAAATACGCGAATATATTATTTCAAATACCGCAGAGTTAAGAGGGAT
>DWQT01000306.1:0-24984 GCA_018244895.1 Myscelus amystis hages | reverse complement strand
TTTCAAGACGATGTCGGCATACTAGGTGTGCGGCCGGGGCTGGGGGTCGGACGTGGGCCCTTCCTTTCTCCGGGGGGGGGGGGGGCGCCCGCCCCCCCCCCCCCCCTCATAGTATTATTACCTACCCCTCCTTTCAATTTCTCCGGTATCCGAGTACCAGTGTATTAGTAACTTGCGCCCGAACTACAGAATCCACAAGCCGCTTGAATATAAAGAGGTTATTTCGAAAATCGAACGCGAGATTTTTTATTTGCCTTTGACTTCTCCAACAAAATCTGCTAGTCGTCTTACGGATTTGTTCGATGAATCAGATGTAATTGAATTGACCGCGATAATGTAATTTTGCAAATCACCTCATTTAAAAATACAATATTTGAAATAAAGAATATCAAGAGAATCATACTTAATAACCGAATACTAGGCGACAGAAAATTCTAGTGGGATATTAAATTAGGCTAAGTAGTAGTAGTAGTAGTAGTATGCGCACATGATACTGGCAATAATTTTGCTCGAGCACTACTCGATACTAGCAAGTGCATTACCCAATTACAACACTGAATGTTAAATGTCGACAAAATTAGTATAATTATGGTAATTACACAATAATTATGGTATTTACGGTAAAATTTCATTATTCTTGCATATATATGTAATTATGATTTTTCATTTCATTATTCTTGTATAACGCATATTCATTGTCGTTTTGTAACTAGGCGAATAACGCAGCTTCATCAACACATTATTTTCTTAACGTATTCCCAACATAGAGCGAAATTATCCTCAATAGTGTGTACTAACATTACAATGTTTTCTATACAATTTACAGATCAGATAAACCTGGGATTACATTTGTTTTTGGTTTAAAGTAGTCTTTTGTTTGACAGTTACTGAATTGTGGTCTAGTATTGAGCATTCTTACATAGAACGACCAGTTCACTCTAAAAATAACAATCAGTTTTCTAATCGCAATATCTTCAGATACCTATGATATATATATACCATATATGTATATTATATAGATATATTTTGAGTAAGATAAATGTAATCAGGGATAAAATGGTATCGGCTGGACGTTGTGGATATTTCTTTCGCTCAAATTTCGCCGAAAATATTTGAGAGATAATAGTTATGAGAAGAAACTATTACTGACAATATATAAAAGCAATATACATTAATGGCTCAGCATGGGACTTGCTTATAATCCTTTTAATTTTGTTATTAAAACTGTTGGACTGAAATTTAGTCGACACGTTCGGTTGCCATAACAATACAAATTATGTAATATTTCAATCATCGCTTTTTTTATTTAAAAGCTTTAATATTTATCGTTCTTTTGTTGCAATAGGATTTACTCTCACAAGCCAAAGTTTAAGGCTGTAGTCCATCATGCAGGCGAAGTACTTGACTTCATAGGCTGTTGTGTTGATGTGCATATTATTGACCTCATTTGCATGAATATATTTCTAAATATATTGCATGGGTCAATTACAAGCATAATCAAACTCAAACTCAAACTCATAATATTCCTGTATTATAGTAACCGAAGAGTTGATATTACATACATACATATACAAATACGTTATAATACGTTTATAGATACTCGTAGTTTTGTTACACTCAGACAAAAAGGTTGAAATGTGCTCACACAAATGTGAGAATCGAATCTACCACCTCAAATTTTGCAGTCAACGTGTCTAACCATTCAACCAAGAGGCCAATCATTATATCGGCATTGTACCGGTAGCAAATGTGCCTATATGTAGTTTAACATTTTTGTGAATGGTCCATTATTTCAAACAATAATATGCTCATATAGAACACTCAATAGACGCGTTCAATATGTGCAAGTGTTTAGGGTTGCGTCGACTAAAACGGAAATATGACGATGTTTGCAGTCTCATCTGACGCCAGCGCGGCGGGTACTGAATGTTGAGATGTGTCGCACTAGGCAGCAGCGTTATATAGAGCCAGTAGCCAGAATCGGGAAGCCAAATGCAGCACTAAGCGATCTGACCTTATTTGCACGCACTTATTCGTATCATTTATGTATACAGTAACCTAAAAAAACCAACAATATAATAAACAGATAAAAAAAATGTGATATATATTGGAACTGTGTTGAAAAATTTCAAAAGGAACCTGAATTTTAATTGTCCGTGTCATGCGTTGATCAAATATTCCAAGGAACTTAGGTAATTGACAGTATTACAAAATAAAATGTAGGATATTAATACCTTTCTCGCGTAATTTCGATGAAGTTCCGCTCCGGAGATTTAACGGTGAAGCGTTCTCAAAAAATCCGCTTAACGTAGTACTTCAAAGACAGAGAACCGTCCGCCCTGCCGACGTAGCCATCTAATCAATCAATCGTAAGGCATCTATTTAATCAAGAATTAATTGACGTTCATCGAAGATTGTGAACGATGTATAATTTTTTTTTTTCTGAAATGTCTTCATTGAACAGCCAACGTACGGAACCGGGCCGCATTCCAATAATTCGCTCCAGAATGCAATATAGCGTATTGTCACGTACGCATTTCACCGACGTTTATATGTGTTAATAAAGTGTGACCCGCCTTCGAGCCGCTGGCGTCCATATCAATAAGCGTAGGAGAATTTAATGAAATTCCCTTTAGGAATTCCTTGCAATTCTTAGGTAAGAAATATCCCGCTTTTCTGTCTTAAATATCTACGCCATTATTAATGTTCCAGATACTGCGAATTTCGTATTTTCTTTCGGAGAACCTATTGAAATAGTTGAGTGTCCATAACGCAATGAGTATGATGTTGTATTAAGATTGAAGGCGAACTTTGCGGGAAGAAAAATGTTTTTTTTATTATCTCTTTGGGGACTACACAAATACACAGAATATGATTGTCTGTCTGAATCAAATATACAGATTTGAAATGCATACATTACCCATTCTTTAAGAGAAGATAAATATGATTAAAAATGAATTCATTAAGTACAGTTCGTTTTAAATCTATAACTAGAATGAAGCTTGGAAACCCTCCAGAGTGATGCCGATTATGTAATTTAGAAATTCAGTGCTCTCAAAATGAAATTGGTTTTATCTCGAACCTTACATTTTATAGACAGCATAAGATTTATATTTCACGCTATGGTAAATTATTATATAAACTTACTTCGAATTAAATTAACGTTTAACCAAGCATTAAAACCTCTTTTATATTAATACGACTTCTTTATACAATCACTTTATATATATTGTTATTCGTATCGATATTAAAAATATAACGAAAATCACCATTCATATTTGTCACACTCAATCAAAACGTGTTGATGGACGAGATTTGGGTATTACTCGATCATCAATATTTTAGGGGGATCAAATGAGGCTGTAAAAAATAATAACACATCATAACGTCTCACACACACACCCAGCGCCACACTGCCATTTGTTTCATGCGTATTAGTCGTACTGATGGTAAAATAATCTTTATTTATAATTTAAAAAACCGTCGTATGACTGTAGAATACAACTCAGGCAACACAATGTTCTTTTTATTATTAAATGCGAGTATTAAATTACATAAATACACAAAATAATACACGTGTAATGTAAGAACACGAAAGCTTAAGTAGCGAAGATTTGATTGACATTATAAAACCCCTGACGAATATCGAGCCCGGATATGAAGAATATAGCAAGAGCGTTAGTGGATGAGTCTAGTCTGACATGAGAAAGAGACAACAAATACAAGTTGCAAAAAATTAAAGCAACAAAAACTGTCGAAAATTAAACGTAGTGTCCCTCTAAATGTCATAGAGAATCACTGGAATATATGATTGTTTTCCACGTGCCTGCCTTATCAATCGATCAGCGTATTGGGGTATGTCAGAACGCGCGGGCGTGGCCTGCAGAGTGTCGTAAAACATCCCCTATCGTATCGTATCGTGTGCCATCTCGTCTCAGCTTCGTACTGATTACTTGGACGCGTTTACACTCCAGTATAACGATAGAGAACCAGCCAAACGATTTGTTTCTTAGTTGAGATTATTTTGGATTCACTATTACCTAGGTCATAGAACGTTGATATGTTTAAATTTATTTTAATTACATACACTTGAACACTAATAACATGATTTTGAAGTACATATGGCATTAAAATAGTGCATTTTAATTTTTGAACAATGATTTAAGGTATAACATATTGTTTATGAAACGTTATATAATCTTGAATTAGGATTATTGTACACAGTCGTTCTTAAATTAACAGTAAGATATTAGCAACAACAGACTATATAATTCATAGTCTCCCTTAAAAAACAAAACGACCTTTAACTTTGTGAAATAGCAATAGTAATGTTTATCGGAGGACTTTGAGTATCATATGGAGGGACGTAGGAGTGTCATATGGAGTGACATGGAGCCATATATAGTGGACATAGGCTACTTATTTCGCGGAAAAATATCTCATTTCGCAATAACGCCATGACGTGTGAACATAATAATTCTTGACCGCGCTGGCGTAGTCGTCGGTAACAGTTGGTATATTATATAATAAGATACAACAGATAGTACTATCTGAAAGCTTCATACAACATACATTCGTAGTGACGGCACATGAGAACAAAGGGTAGCAACAATACAATACAGTGACAGGATATGCCGTAGATTTCAATACAATCAAGACAGATCGCAATCAATGGTGCGACTACGAACGTTACCTTATATGTACGAATATGTAGCAGCTCGGCATCTTTAGTTTGTAAATGGTTCTATAATTTGCATGAATCGACATGCTATACGCCGAAACGGCTGTTTCTAATTAACCATATAAATAACTTCCTTTTACATCCGATTGTGTGGCGCTGCCCGATGATATTATTACATTATCTTTACTGTTTGATAAATGTCACCTGTGATTTATGTTACAAAGGATTTATGTCAAAAATTTACAACTAAGTCTTATCAATAGCAATAAAATAGACGATAAATCTTTGAATTTTTGCAAAACCAATACCTAGTATTAAGCCGAATATATCTGAAATTATTTACGTTATGCTGTTTACTTGCAAGCCTGCTTCGCAACTCTAGTTATTTTATACGAGTTTGTTCCATTTATTTATTTGGCAGAGACTGCCAGATTATGCACTCTCTTTTGAAGTAAATACCGCAATAATACTTAAATATCTCAGTAGGTCTAGTGATTAAGCACCGTGACGGCAAAAAGAGTGTTATGGGTTCGAATCCCATCGAACTGTGTCGGTGTGCAAAATTACTGACATACCTAAGCATTGTATTTAGAAGTTTATAACTAATTCTCTCCGCTGCCAGCAAGTTTGTCAGCCGTGTGTGAAATTGTCCCATAAAATTGATATCATACAATTGATAGATATCATTAAAATACATTTATATGCTATTTGGTCCATTCCAGTATTGACTGATTTTATAAATTATAACACATCTTCAAAATTATCTTGACTTCTTTATTCTTATTCTTCATTTACTTTTTGGGTTTTTGAATTTTTGTAATACAAATAGAATGGGGAAGTCTATTAGCTATATCACTAATTACGTTTTTGTATAACATTTTCATATAAACTTGACCAAATTAGACAACAAAAACAAACGTGGGCTGGAGAGCTTATTCTATAACGAACGTATAAATAAGTACTTCAAAATTTCAAGACTAAGAACAAATTCCAATTTGAAGTTTACGATTATATTTCAACAGCCAGGAAATAAAGCGTTTACGCCTACAGTGTTGTTTCAGAATTACGCATCCTATGCGGCTTATAATTATCGGGGCACCTTCGGAAATTGATGTATTATGTTTCTCGTTGAATGTTTATTTCGATAATTTAGGCACTACGCTAAGTGTAAACTGTAAGACTTCGTAATACTTAACCTTATAGAGATCTCGGAGGTAAACCGAACACAGCTCAAAGTATAGGTATCATTTAAAAATCTTGATAACACTGCCTTTAAAGAACAGTGATATATTTTGAACTCTACGTACATATAAAAGGGCTTTTTTTCCAATCTCTGAAATTCAAATTGTATCTCTATTATAATGTTTACTAAGAACTGCGGTAACCTGTTTATTTATCTACTCCACTATAAATAACGTAGGGAACTACAAGACATAGATTCACTTTCCTTCAGATCCACATGATATCTTGCCCACATATGTACGTAACAGTAAACCTGACCGTTAATAAACATTAGGTAGTAATATTTTTTCTATTGAAGTTGTATCCCTTTCTATCTTATATCGATTGTGCTACGAGATATAGAGAAAATATAATAACTAAGGCGTAGGTACGATATTATTATTTATAGGATTCGGGTGCAATGCTAGTCTATTTTGTAGATTTGCCGCTTCTCAAGACTGTTTAGTCTTAATGCTTAAATCGAATGTTGTACGCTTATTTGTTACGCTTACAGTAGGTATATAAAAAAATAACAGCAAAACTCTGAGACCAGTGTGAATTCAGGCACGACGACGGATGTTTCGTCAGATTCAGCGAAGAATTAACTTTGGATTTTTAATAAAAAAAAATGTTTACGAACTTCGTTGGGGCTAGCGGCAGGCGTAAAGTTAATAACATCCCTCAAGTTACTGGCGAAGGGAGCTTTGCCTAGAAATTTTATATTGCAAGTTGTATAGTTATTGTAGTGTAAATATATCGAAACAGTGCCACAATTCTGAGAACCTCGAAGGAAAAGTGGAATATTGCTTGCAATTTCTTTTATGTACTATTGCTGGGAGATTGGTACTGCTCTTCACTATTGCTCAGAACAGCCTATAAATATCCCACAAGGCTGTAAGGACTCTCTAAGAAACCAACCATCTAAAGAATTGTCCCGGCCCTACGGTTCTATATATTTTTTAAAGTATAAAGACGGGTCTTAATGCCATATGGCATGTTACGCCTGTCAACCCAGATTCGATGCTGTACGTTGATGATATATAAATTCTGTAATTTATTTCTTTTAGACACCGTCTTTAGTCTGTACATAACATCTACAAATAGGGTCGACCCCTTGGCGATAGGAGAAAGTAAAGTAAAAGTGTAACACTTCCGGCTGAAATTATAAAGGAAGCATAATGAATATTTAATACCTGTTAATTGTTTAAATATTTACAAATACAGTATAAGAAAACGATCCATAATGAATATTTAAACTTACGCAGGAATACCCATTAAGCTGTTAATTTTAAATTATTGCGAGTTTACCAACAACCCAAAGTTCCTATGATAACAAGATTAACAATAGCAATACGTAAGAGAATAATTAATTCCGTCTAAGACTTTCGAATGGAAGGGTCTCATTACAATATTTTTAAATAATAATAATAATAATAAAGGAACGCTATAGGAAACTCGTTACAATAAATAGAGCGACCTAATTGAAGTATAATGAACTCTACGAATACAATAGATAGTTTGTGTAACAACCGACGCAAAATATGAGAATATTTGGCGCGGGAAGTGATTGATTGCAATGATAGAGGTTGTTGTATGCGGGCACCCCAGATTCATCTTATTCAAGGGGAGGGTCAACGGCCGATAAACTAACACAACAATTCGTGTTATTTATCGTTCCCCAAGAAAGGGGACGTCTGAGCTTCAATGTACTGTAACTTGTGACTTGCTATTGCTATGACAAATGCGAGCTTTGAAATGAACGGAGCGCTATATTAATGTATTAAGTGCCTACTTATACTGTCAGCAATAATTTTGAAATTGACGATTTTGTTGTTAGCAAGGTATTTTTATCATTAAATTATATTACATTTATTGCTATTCGTAAATACTTTACACAGCAACAGTGTGCTTTTTCTAAGCATTCCCAATACATTTTGGTAGGTATTTACGCTTTCTAAGGCTCTGTTACGAAGACATTAATTGCTTGATCGATATCGTGTCGAGCTCAAATGACATTAAATCATCAAATGAAACGTAGTCTGGGATCCATTGGCAATTCTTTTGTACTTCGTGTAGTCTCTTCAGATACAAATGAGCATTCATTATTGTTAGGGGATTCCGGTTCATTGGGTGCTCTTGTGTAAGATTAAATCGTTGAACATAAAAGCAGTGTAAAAAGAGAAATAACAAAGCGAAATTTGTACGCAAGATATTTATTTAAGAGGCACTCTACGCGTAATTACTAACATCTTACAAGGTATATCGGGTACGCCTTAAAATAAAGCGATATTGGCCTTTAAGAGTATTTTAATCGGCAAAATCTGTTTTGTAAACCGATTATTTACGTGAGAAGTTCCGTAACAATAACAACTCAAGCAAGATTTAGAAATCCATGGCATGTATTTTTTTTTATAATGTTATACGATACATAATGTATATTTATGACCTGTCCGGTTTCCATAACGCAGCAACATTTACGCAATTTCCTATTTTTGAATCGAATTAGATAACCGTGTGTGGAATTTTGCCGAATTTTGAACCTTAGGCTTCCGAAATGGAAGACTAATCTAAGCCACTGAACTATACATAACTGCCCTTTAAACTATCAAAACTTATTAGCCATTAAAACGTACGTAAATAATTCAAATTGTAATTCGACACGCGTTAATCGAATTCAGCTGTTTAAACAGTAAATGCACTTTGAATTGTTGTCATTTCACGATCACGTTGAGAATTGTGGGCTGACAAGTGCCGATTGCGAGTTAAGTCGATTAATGATTACTGGGCTCTCAATGTCACTCTATGTTTGTAAGTATTCGAGTAAACATTGACAAAAGTACTACGTGGCATTTGAATTTGTCACAACAGTTTGCTACAATAATAGATTACAGATACTGCTATATTTTTTACTAACCAGTATAAAACCATTAAAACCGCTGTTTTAAAAAATATTTAACGTATAAAAAAGTTGCGTACTCAGAATTGCCACAAAAGAATTGTAAACAAATTAAATGCGTTGAGCCACAAATAAATTATGGAATATCGGTTTTATGTACAAACATTCAATACATATACACATAGCGCTCACACAACGAAAATATATATTACACATACACCGCGATGAGCGCCTATGAGCCGTCTTTTGACGTCGCACACACACAAGTACACATTCCTTCATAATTCACTTTGTACCAATACATTCGCACATGGCTTTATATTGTATATCTGAGATTTACGCGCTCTTCCATACACATTCAATAGCTTTACCGAATTCATACAGAATAAAAATCACGTAGCGGTAGTCGTGAGTGTACTACGTCTCAGATATGTTCGTAAATGTTTTATATTATTCTATAAAGGCCGTAATTTCATTTTTTAAAGCCCCAGTATGTCTTTCCCATAATAATGTTTCTGCACTTTAAAAATAATACGCTTGTAGTTCAAACGTTAATGCAATCATATGTTAAACTGTTGATCACCAGTATCATTACAGCGGAGTGAGAGAAGATTGAGGATAGAGACGAAACAGTTTCCCAATAAAAGTTAAATAGACAAGATAAAAGTTGTAGATTGAAATAGAAAACAAATAAAAGTTACAGATTGTATCTTGAACTGTATTATTGCTTGGAAAAAGTTTGTATTAACAGATACTACGATTGAGATATTCAGTTTTAAGTATCGCCCGTATGCTCGCTCAAAAAATCTAATCGATTAATTATTTAAAGGTTATACATATATAATATGTATATACATTATGTGGTTATCTGATCAAAATATAGCTACACACAATTGTCTCCACAATATACAGGGTGTGCCTAGTTTAGAATCCGTTATTATAGTTGAGTTATAGAAGCTAAGTTGCTACGAGCAATGCAGAAATAACACGCCTGGTGTAGGTGCTATATCACATTAAAACTGGAGTCCACAGCGCTCCCAAGAGGTGTAGGATAACTGCGCAAATACCATTACAGCTTTCGAGTAGATCACGAATTAAACTGTCTACTGAATCACTCTAAACACAGTATGCTCATGAAATGTATCTCTCATCAGTATGCTCATCAGTATGCTCATGCTCCTATGTTAATATACTCATGAAAAATTCTTAAATATTTTAAATATCAATCGTCAGGTGAGAAGCGTTTAAGACAATAAAATGTTTTGAAGTACGTGACATTTTGCTAATAATAGAGGTTGCAGGCCTTACACAGTTGGTCATTAAGCGGCCGAGATCAGAAACGTAGGACTAATTTACTTTTCAATTTTTGCAACTCCACATAAGCCATGTGTCGCAATATTTCAAATCATTACCTGACTCCTAAAATGTGTATAAATGTGTCCGATGCCTAGGTCGTGTCTCTCGCGGCAATTACATAATACTTTGTTTATCATTTCATTCTAGCCAATTGTATATTTCATATGCAATACTTATTGCAAATTTAAGCACTTCGCATTTATGTTTACAATATTACTTTATAACCAAAAGTATATGAAGAAAAACAAGAAATTCACAGATGAGAAATGTTTACGCATTTCGTAGTGGGTCGCGTCCCGAAATGGTTTCACGCGAAATAGGCGTTTTAATAGTGCGACAGTTAGCTGCTTTTCTTCACTTTGAGGCAGATAGTAAACTGTTCCTTTTACACCTCATACAACCATGATTCGTATTATGTCGCACGAGAAACCTACATATTTTCCATTTTAAGTTTCAGTTTTTATATACTCATATACATGTATGCTCCGGTTTCAATCGATTCTGCCTTTTATCTTTCGGAATTATCTCTTCATGTAAGATATCGATAGTTGTAAGAAGAATTTAGTGCGAGCACGACGACACATAGAATCAATAAATTAACCGACATCTAAGTATTTATTCAGCAAAATAGCTCACAAGTACACCGAAACACAATTTCAAAGACCGTAAAAGGCCCTTGTTTAATTACGATTTACTAGCTAGTAGCTACCGGGAAAGCTTTAAATCGTTCATCGTATACATTTCCCAATGCTGTTAACACGATTTCCGATAACCAATTCATCAATAAATGAGTTCTAGAGGTCTGATTGACATCGTTCCGTCGAACATCAAAGCCGTAGGATGGCATACAAAAAGCAACGTGCTGACTGCCTTTGAAAAACGTCGACGGCGAACATAATTCGCTAATGATACACGTGGCAATGTAACATTTCAGATCTTCTTTTTACGAATCCGCGTATATGAATACCAATTTCGTTTGACACAACAAAAACCGTTCTGTTTTCGGCTACTAATATACACTTTTGAACAATAAAATTAAGAAATTATCTATTTTGTTAACGAAATAATTTGTACACGCATTTAATTATGCCTATTAGGAATTATAATTTCAACGCAACCAAACTTGGTTAGCCTTTTTAAATGTCTACCGGTAATTTTTTTTATCACAAATATTCCTACGATTTTCAACTTTTTAGCGTGTTTTTGAGCGTGAAAGAGGGCTGCCCTGTATTTCAGATCTCTCTACCTTCCGCTCTCAGAGGTGTAGCCTAGCTTTTGGTAAGAAATAGTCAGTGGAAAAAAGTTTCATGAATACTCGTATATAGATTTAGAGTAGAGTAGAAAATACGGCTGGTCGTAAAGATTAGTCGTTGTATTTACTAAAGCAACGTAACCTTACATCGGTATGGGATCGAGAACAGACATTTACTTGCAAAGATTAAGTTTTTTTTTATACAGTCATTCGTCTATTTGTATAAAACCTAGCTTCCGACTTTGCCTTAATGCCATTAGGGATTCGTGGCATCATCATCATACAAATCGCAATACAACTTTCTGGCAACATAAACGAATATATTTATACGAAATAAGTAATTAAGTTCTTGATAAATAACGAATCTTAGTAAGTAAGATATTACATTTTTTTTTATTACAACTAAAGTCGCAACTGGTGGGCAAGCCAACCGTCTGGGAATTCAAAGTTGGCCATATTTCTTTGTTCTTATTGTGTGTACATAAATAATTGTCAGTTCTTTAACGGCTCAGAAGACGAGTTTTTTGTTTCCAGAGTATAAAAACTAAATTAGCCCTCGACCATTTTGTGATATTAAATAGTTCAATAAACACCTAAGGTGTACATAAAAGTGCATTATGCATCTAATACTACATATATAAAACCAATAATTGTTTTAATATTTTACATAATTATAAGTCACACTACGCTTAATACGAAAAGCATTGATCTGCCGTTCACGTATGACATCACAAGCGGGATAATAAGATACCGTATACGGATATAAAACGTAGCATACCGTCGTCTGCATTGTCAACAGACGAGGACGCGTGATGGGGCCGCGGTGCAGTCTATGGCGGCTCCGGGCGACGACCCATTCAAGCAGAACAAACAATACCGAACAAAAATCAACCGCATGCGCTTAAAGCGCTTACTGCGTAAAGCTTCAGCGTTTTATCGACTAGTTGACAGTAGAATAATTAGTTTCGAAGTTTTTTTTATTCTAAGCGATGATTTTTGTTTTTTTTTATGTTAAGCCTTTTATGTTTATCTCTTTATGTTATAATATAGTCGTCAAAAATGTATGTATTTGTGAAGACAAACTTGATCAAAGGAATACTGGCATTACAAACGAATATAAATCAATTTGGATATTATGATTGGATATTAATCATTTTAAGATAAATAAAAGAATGTTGTGTTCAGCAATAACAGTACCTATGACAACAGTTAAATAATTCGTTTCGGTTAAATGATTCCGTCAACGTAATTTAGCCCGGCTGCGACAAAAATAGCGAAGCCAATACAAATGTAGCATTTTTAATTTATGTTTTCCCTATACAGCTCTACATACATTAGGAGATAATAAAGAGAAACAATTGAGGTTTTAACATTAAACACCCTTCTTTTAAAATACTTAATAAATTTCATAGTTTCATAATATATTATTACAATCAACACCACCATCTAAATGAAATTATCTGTTCGATAAGATTTATTACGTACGTGTAACAATTGATTCCTCATCCACAATAGATGTCAAATCAATATAACCTTCGATATGTCAATAGCACGGGTCTATGCTCTTTATTCTCCCATGTATCTTTATACATATGTAATGTTCCACAATGCCCTCGGTCCACTAGTTAAACCACAACGGAAGCCACAGCGCTAATGGTTCAAAGAGGAATTGGGAATGTATAACAGTTGGTATTGGAACCGTGTGATTATTAACCTACAACCTACTTCTAAGCTACCCGAAATGCCATCGATTGATCATAAGTAAAATCAGAACGATGGGAAATAAGTACACTTCAGTAATTCTATTAGCAGCGAAATTAGCACGAGATTTGAAGTAAGTTGATGAAATTAACCGTCATGAGTTTGATACTCAATCATATTGTTTATGACATTTCAATTGCTTGATTAAGATGAAATGGTTCTTGTTAAAACACCTACCTAAATACTTGTTAGAATAAATACGAGGTTTCTCACGCGTAGGTAACTATTTTGATTTATTGCTATGGATTAGTGAAGTCAGCGTTCAAAAGCCCAGATGACCGTGAGCGATATCAAGAGTTTGTAAATCATTTCGCTATAATTCTCCTACGGCTACTTATTTTTACGTTTACTCCATACCTATTGAAATATTTAACGAAATAATCTACATATTTATGATTTTTGAAGTTATACTTTTTTAGGCGCGCTATGAATAATAGATGAGAGTGAAATTTTAAGATTCGTAATTTTTTGTTAAATAACAGTATAAAGTTGCAGCGGTTGCAGTCTCGACAGATCAATCTGAAGTTAGTTGCTACTCAGTGTGAATAAATAAAAAATATATTGGCGTTTTTATTTTTTTAAGTTTCTGTTCCTTTTGCCTTTTGTTTTCTTTTTTATAAAATCTGCCATACTTCCTCACTATGTCCAAAGCTTGACTGATAGACAATACCACAATTAAGTCCGCCTGTTGTAAAGAAACAATAAAGGGTAAATAAATAAATAATCTCGTATTTCTAGCGCATAACGTTAGCGCTGCAGCGGATGGCGAGCGCAGCGTCCCGAGGGGTGCCGGCGCCAGTCGGTCGCCAGTCTGGCACTGATCTACTTTCTTCCCCCGGCTGCCCCTTTCGCGGATTCGGGTGCACTCATCTATTTTATATTTCCCCGTCTACCGCAACATCAAAAAGGCATCAATTTTCTAAACTAAACTATGCTATCCTAACAATCTCTCGACTCTCGGGAGTACTAAGATTATCTCTAAGTAATAGTCATTAATCCTTTCACAAGCTGATGGATTCTTCAGAAATCCACTAAAATTTCTCGAAAATTCGCCTTTTATCCAAATTACAGTTTCACTTACTTTAAAATGTCGCCCGTATACAGATTATTTTCATTAAATAAAGTTCGTTTTAAGTCGAGCTATTAGAAATTGTCGCTTAACAATAAGTTATAATATAATTAATTATATCTTCGGACACCCTCACGTAAGGCCGTCTGGTCATAAAGTAGCAAATAAACTACATATATACATACATGTATACAGACTATTCAATACTTATATAGATTTCCTTATTACATCCAGACACAAACAAATATGCTCATTACACCAATATTTGTCCTGGGTAGGAATCGAACCCACAACTTCCACTTTAGCAGCCAAGACCTCTAACCACTAGCCCAAAAGACCAGTTAAACTGTAAAATGTTCACACAACAATAGCTTCAAATGTTTGACAGAGGCGTGAGGAAGAGAAGACGGACTATTGGTAAAAAATGTGTGAGATATTAAAATAATTATTAAGATAGAACGACCGACTGCATTTTATTCATAATTGACTCCTTTCTGAGCGATGTATCACTTGACTTAAAAACCTATTACATCAAACCTATTACATCAAAGAAAATAAGCAATACTTTTTCAATAAAATTAAAATTAACTGGAGACTGTCTAAGTGTACATTTTAATATTCCCTTTACACCACTTAGTATAAAAGCATTTACTTTAATGACCTTTCGAATATTTTCTAGCAAAAGGACAATAAATCCTACGAGCATCTAATATTAATGAAGAAAAGAAATTGTAGACATATTTTAAATAACAAAATACTTAAGTATATAAATTATTGAACAAAACTTACCATTACATTATATAACATTATATAAGCCAAAGTCGTTGGCAGGATTTACATTTTACGTAGCCCTTAATGCGTACCAAAGAAACGAAAATCGAATGAGTTAATGAACAGAAACATCAAAGAGCAAATAGAAGGTTTTGGAGTTTTACATTATTCATAGGAACCCATTGTCCACTGCGTCAGGCTGAGGATAGTGACGATTCAAAATTCAAAGGACGGTGAGTTGTGGCGACGTTAGGCGATGATTTTTGTCCAGCAGCGGGCCAGTGGAGTAAACTCATGACGTACATTCCGCATCATCCTGACGAGTAAAATAATTGTAACGGGGCTTCAATGTAATTAATTAATTAGATGTAATGTGCCTAAGTAATTAATGAGAAGAAGGCATATATAATGCATTGTGTGCTGAAAAAGTCCTGCCTTTGTCGGGTATTATGCGAAGAATGGCTGGTAAATTATATAATTTTTGATTAGCAGCTCGCGCAATGCGTTCCCGCCGGCTTCCGGTGCAGGCTCGTATGAAATTTTCGCAGGAAAATATTGTTTGGCAACTTTGAATAATTTCACCTAAGGACTGGATTATCGACCACGATATACCTACGTGATCACGATATACCTACAATTGGAGGGTTGTTTCTAATAAGACTTACTTTAAATGATTTTACTAAACTAGAAGAAATCTGAAAGCTTAAATTTAAAAGTTGAAACACGTCGAATGAGCACAATTTATCACTTTCCAATGGCTTTACATGCAAACAGGAGATACATACACACGTACATAACCATCACGCCAGGTCCCTAACGAAGCAGATAACATATATACCTACACATAATAAATCCCGAAATCTAAATGAAATGTTACAATAACGAAAAATATTTCCAAAAATAAATATTTTCACGTACTATCACTATGAATGATGTCATCATTATCGACTACTGCAAATATTTACTTCTATTCTTAAGGGGTAATTTGAAACAGACATTGACACATCATTTTCATTATCATTAATGGCAACTCTTTCCTATTGAATATACGTATACATATCTCATTATAATCTCCAAACATTGTACTAAAAACGACCCTATCAATGAATAACTACTTCACAAAGTACATACCTACCACGCTACACCATACGCATAATCTCAATCTTCATTATGTAGATAACTTGTTTTGCGAGCGCACGCAATTCGTTAAGCAAATGTTTGTGAACTCTCCGCTCCGTAGCTGACCTGATTCGATACAATTAAGTCGATAAACAATAAATGTGTGTACTCTGCATTTTTTATTTACAGCCCATTCAAAGGCTATCGTTGGACCAAGCATGAACAATGCCGAGAATCTCCCAAAGTGGTCACACTTAAAACAAAAATTGGTTGATTTTGAGTTAGTACGATTATTAACACAGCCGCCAATGTACAAGTTTTAAACCTACAAGCTTTAATAAATAATTCATGATTATTATTATCATTATTACAGAGTCACGCCAGATCGCTAACGGGGTAGACTGAAAGCTACTTTTTCAAATGAATAATGTATAAAATTGTAAGTAAGTAACATTAGTTTACGTAGCATACTGAGTAGGGTAATACTGACTAAAATCACAAAACATCCCCATTGCTTATCTCGGGTTATCATATTTGACAGGCCAACGCCTCAAGGCTGTAAGCGCTACGATTATTTTAATAGCAGGGTATTTATTATAATTACAGAGAAATGTCTTTGAACTGTGCTATCTATGTAAGAAAAACAGTCTCGGAACGAATACGAGGCAATTAACTTAGCAATTGACTATTTAGTACCTGCTTTTGACTTCAGGTAAAAATGTTGAACTTGGTGACGTACGTACATATTTCATTGCAAATTATCACTTAGAAATAATAAAAAAAACTGCAGTTATTATTATCTTAAAAAAACATGTATATACATACTGATATAAAATTGTATATAGTACTTTGAAACGCAATATATTAATACATCAACTAGTACAGAAGCACAAGGTTTAATTACACTGTTAAAAAATGTTGTATAGTCTGTACACATTCACACAGATACTAGAAAACACCGGACACGCCCCATAACCAATAACCAAATAAAGAGTAGAAGTTGCAGAGACATTAGTACTACCAATGGTACTTACTATCCAGTGAAACAAAAAGCATACGTAAATCTCTCCATTAATACTCCTTTTCATAATATAGAGCGGCCCGAAAACGGATTACGAACCAGCGAGATTGATGTACAGTCATTTCCCTCCGAAGTACTGGACGAAGTCGATATATTTGGATAATAGTTCATCAATTACAAATTTATTGATTCTATGATTACATTGTCTATGTTCGGTCTTTGTTAAGAATTGTCTATGCCAAAAATACTTCGATGATTTGTTATTTGTGTAACACAAATGAAAACGAGTTCATAATTCTTATCATAGTATAGAGTGGGCTATGAAAAAAGATTAAATCTGACCGAGATTAATGAGCATCGATTTCCCTCGGGATCTTTTGGGACAGGCGATCGGTTTGGCGCGCAAATTCCACATACTTTACAGACATCATGGGATTTATTTTATAACATATTAATAAAACTTATCCTTAGTTATATTACAGAACTTTTAATCAAGGAGCCAAACTTCCACTCTTTTCCAACAATACCAAGTTTTACATTGAATAGGCTACAGTAGAAGGTATAAATATGATTACATGACAAGTAATCTCTTACAATTATCTGAAATCTGTGATTAAATTGAATTTTGAAATATAATAAATACTTAAAAGAGTTTAGCCATAAAATGTCAAGATAAAGACGAAAACGATCTGAAAATTATGTTATATTATTATATTACTTATTCACGCCTTGTATCAAATAACATTTTGCACATTTGTCTTTTCAACATCAATGCCACATTAAAACAATGCCTCAAACCAGCAATGTACAGGTTGGCAACAACTGATAAAACGCCTATTACCAGTACACGTACATTTAGTTCTATATTTATAAGCCGCACGCCATTTCTCTGTGCTCTTAAATCGATTGCTTGTATTAAATGCGTCAATAAAAACAGTCTATTAATATTAAACTGTAACGCAATATCAGGCGTTTTGTAAAAAATGAATACCACTAAACGTTGTTAATGACCAGCCATATTTCTTCAACGCGTTGGGCGCTGGCAATTATTTGGGCAAATATTCACGAACTCCTATACTATATTGGAGGGATCATCCATTCTCGTTGTTTTACGTACAAGCACAAATATGTTATCCATAAATAGGTATATTTGAATTGATTGATTAACATGCCTTCTTCAGTATCTCTCATCGGAAAAATTCTCATCGAAAAAAGAACTAACCATAACTTTCAGACATAAATGCGAACGTTACGAGACGAAACTGAGAGATGGTATCTTTTAAATGAAATGAATACATTTTTCCCATGACGACTTAATATCCAGATGATACAAAAATGGAATATTCAAATTCTCACGCAAGCCCCAGTATGACGAAGGCAGTAAAAAGCAGAGACGCTAACGCGTTTTTTATTTGCCCTGTAACAGCTCACGCCAAGGCGCTCCCGAAAAACGATAAACCAAACGAAATCTCAACATTACCTTCGCGAAGCTGGATGAAATATATGTAATGAAAATATATCGCACCTAATTCGGAGCTAGATCGGCGTGATGAAATTGAAATTGCAATTGGAGTGTGTAATGACGCTCCGGTAAGCCGCACACTAAAACTGTATCAAACAAAAGTCAAAAGGTCTATTATGACTTAATAAATTTACAAAAGGCCTATGGTACAGTGAAGAGGAATGAAGGAATGGCCAACGGCAAAATCACGACACATACCTATATAAACGGTGAGTGGAAACGGTAGAGTCGAGAGGTAGATCTAAACGTACATACTTTTAACAAATCGGAGACTTATAGAAGGCCATGTAAAAAAACAGGCGAAATCGGTACGTCAGAAAAATTGCCTGTGGAATTGCTCAGTCCACACCTACCGCTAAGGAAAATAGGCGTGAGTGAATGTCTGTGTATGTATATCTGTTAAATATTAATTTTATTTCTGACTGTGTAGTGCTTTATATTATTTTATTTAATTTATAAACGTTAAATCTCACAATTATTACTGACCAAGTTGAAATCAAGAAACAAACTATGAAAAAATAACAAAAAAAAAAACAATTTAACACTATTACTTCTTACATCTTCCTTTTTGCTTCTTGGTAAGTTAAAACATAGACCAAGTGTATAAAATAAACTTAAAAAGTTAACCTAATAATGCCAAATGAATATAAAACGTAACAAAATTATATTATACAATTTCTGTATACGTCAATCCTTACCACACAAAATGAGACGACTTCCCAACGTGAGAAACGTAAAGGAATAACCAATCCGTTTTTAGAAGCGTACCCTAACGACGCATTCGGAAATAAAGATTGTAACGAGAATATAAGGCAGCCTTAACACTTTATGCTTTTGATAATATTTCTTCTTGATTGGTAATATATTTTATTATTTACATACTCTATTCTTTTCCGCACACCTCCCTACTAACCTAACATACCCTCGCCGTTAATTTCATTATTTCTTCGCATTGCATTATTTCTTTTGACTATTTAAAGTTTGAACTCTATCAAATCAAATTTAATGTTTGATTAATTGTTATCTTCGATTTATTCTAGGCCTAATAACATAAACTAAACTAAGGATGTCAAGTAATGCTAACTGTATTCAATTATTGGTTATGTTGTTAAATGTTGGATAAATGTTTCTTCCTAGTTAGTTATTAATAAATGTCACTTTGGTATATGTACCGTGTTCACATATGCGTTTAGCAAAAAGCGGTTATTTTAATATCACAAACAGACACTCCAACTTGATTTATTAGTATAGATTAGGCTTGCATTCCGGCATGTGTACCCTAAAAAAAAAAACCTTCACATTCGACCGGTTTCATAAAATATGCGCGGCTTCAATGTACCACAAGGCTTTGGCAATAAGACAAATATCTGAGCCTTGGTGGAGTAAATATTACCATGTTAAATTAATCTGATTTTTTTTATGTCAATGTCAACTGAACTAGCCATCTGTTAAGTCTGGTCTGTCAGCTGTCAGTTGGTTTTTTCGTTTATAGTTGCTAGACTATTTTCTCCAAGAAAATATGGCTTCGCAATTACCTGCCACAGAATTGCTTAAATTAGGAAATGAAGGAAGAGAAATTCCCTACCTTAATAAATACTGGTCGTATGTATTGGGAGTACCATTTGGAATATGTACGGGAATCGTAATGAATTTCGGCACAAGGCGACCGATGTTCAGCGGTAAACCATTACATAATTCAATAACAAACAAAATAGTGCATTTTACGTTGGAATCTTAATGTAATTTCTCAAAACAATGTTATAGGCATACAAAAACATATTATTGCTGTAGCGGCCTGGTCGGCTTTATTAACATACGTGCAGAACAAACGTGAGGCTTACTACGCCGAGAAAGATGCAGTTTTAAGACATTACATAGAATTGCACCCAGAAGACTTCCCGACTCCTCGTAAGTACATAAGTATGCTACAAATTATATCGCCATAGTAATTATTAATTGCAATTTGAAATATAATATTCTTGTATGAATATTGTGTCATTCACTATTAGTAAAATTTGCTTCTAAACATAAACGGTAATATTCGTAAATGTCGAGTAGGTAAAGAAAACGAAATTCATATAATAAAACAGGCATTCTTACTAAAGAAGATTTCAGCAGTGACTTAGCTGATTTAGTATCTTGTTTAATTGTCTTTTTTACAGTATCAGACCTGGTAAATGTCTCTAATACCAGTGGCTGGTTATAGAACTTAATTAAGTAGTTTACTACATAAGATAACTTCCACATTGATATAATATTTTGGACTCCGATATATATTTCAGTAAATTGAATGAATTCAGTTGATTAGTAATCATTTTAGAATCTAAAATTTGTATGCCATAATCAGAAAATTACAGATCGATCTAAACAATTTTATAAAATCTTTATAGCCATATCAACAAATAATGGTTTAATCTTTGTCATCATATGTATATTTAGTTTAATTAATAGCATTTGTTTTGTAATCACACTTTTGCTTTTCAGCGAGGATTAAATATGCCGACATCTTAGAAGAATGGGTTCCAATCCGTTGAAAGGCACAGAGCTATTATAGTTAATGTCTAGTTCAAGTAAAGAATGATAATTTAAATATTCTATGTTATTGTTTCAACATCATAATTGTGTTAAAGAAATAAAAAGCTCGATGATTTAATACTGAGGTGAAAAATGTTTTATTTCAATTCATAATTGTTTTTATCTCTTAAATAATAATCAAAGCTTACAAATCTTTGCTAAATTTAATTTATGCAAGTAAATCATTAGCTAGGTTCTTTTACAGTTCACTAGAATTCATATGTAAAGTTTATTTAAACAACACTCAAAATCTAGGCTTTCTGATACCCAAAAGCAGCCATCACATACTTGAACAAAAAAATTCCTTTTTGTCAACCACAGCGCTGTTGGACAAGAGCAATCAGTATATTGATTACAGTATATTTTATAGTGTATTGAGATCCTTTTGAGTACTACATTACATATCGCTTATTCATTATAAAGTATTGTAATTTGTTACTCCAGGGTTTACAACATACACACAACTGTCATGTCTAGACACCAGTGTATGTGATTGTTGATTCTTATCACCTGCTTGTGACATGAAGTGACCTCTCAATGCTAAAGGTTTCTCGGGAGGGTTCTCATCCAACCCAACCGCTTTGCTTGTATTATTGGGGTGTTTTCTTAGCAAGTGTAATTTCTGTAACAAACATAATTAAATTATTATATATTAATATTCATTTATTACAGAAGCATACAGATTGATAATAGTATTGGAAATAAAAGACTAAAAACACAAACTGCGGTTTTGTTTACATGAAATAGCTCAAATAATCACATATATGAATAATAAAATCAATATTGCGCAGGACATTGGTATGATGACCACCATGATTTTTTTAAAAACTAAATTCCACAGATAATTTATATTTTTTTCTTTATTACTAACAATACTTTGAAGTTATTTTCAAATTATTTTTAGAATACTGGAATAACACAGTAATTTTTGCACTTACAAGATCCCTACGATGTATGTATGCTCTACCGCACAGATCACATTTAAACTTCTTCACCCCTCTATGTTTGTTCATATGACGAGTCAGCTCGCTTGATGTAATGAATGATTTATCACAGATTGAACACACCTACAATGGAAAATATTTAGATTTAGAGAAGAATATTTAGAGAAGAGCATGTCTTTAATATACCTTTGTCATACTTGTATGTTAATTCTCGTTTATTGCATTGCTTCTTTGAAAGTACCCAACACAACAAATCTTTGCTGGCTTGATCGATGGAAGATTTACATAAGTGGTTCCAAAAAAGGTTGAGTATCACCAAAAAAGGTCTAGTCTTTGAAAACTTTAGACCTTGTCCAATTGTAGTTTAAAATAATACTATAAGCTGTCAAACTCGCACACCACTCTATGGGGTTAATACACAGTGTAAAATCCCATTCTAATTCCCTGAATATAACTTACATGGTCTTTTTGCCCTGTGTGAATTTTAAGGTGAGCGTGTAGATTACCCTGAGCTGCAAACCTTTTGCTGTAATGAAAATAAGTGCTATTAAAAAATGAACCTGAAACAGTAATTGATTTATTTTATTTTTACTTTTTATTTAACCTTTATTTCGGACTACAATTTTTGCTAAATCCATATTGTTAGTATAAAATTTATACCTAATGTCAGTAAGAAATTATTATTATTATTATTTTTAATTCAACTGTGGGTGCAACCATTTGCCTTTCTTGCTTCTAAACACAAATGTTTCCCAGAACTGCAGATCGAGAACATACTCTACCATGCTGCTCCACTGCACACTGGCACGGATAATGGCTTGTGTATGAAATGCTCTCGAATTATACACAAATATCTATAGTAATAATATAAAGCTGAAGAGTTTGTTTGATTGCTTGAACACACTAATCTCAGGAAATGGTCGTCCGATTTGAAAAATTCTTTCAGTGTTAGATAGCTCATTTATCGAGGAAGGCTATAGGCTATATAACATCACGCTCAGATGAATAGGAGAGGAGCAGCAATAAAAAATATTGCGACAACGGCAAAATCATTTACATGGCAAAGCAACGTTAGCCGGGACAGCTAGTACCTTATAATTAATAAAATAATTTGAATTTGAATTTGAAATAAAACAGTGGCATCGATAACTTGCAGCATTAGTTAGGTTAATGGTAATATTCTAACTGGTACGTAGTTCTCGCCGGCAGGTAAGCCTCCGGAAGTGTGTCAAACGGAATTGCCTGCCACGCTTGCTCTGATTCTATTATAACCACAGGCATCCGAATTTCACGTAAACTCTGTAATATATAAACTCAAAATCGTGATGCTCGGGACGCAAACGACAAATGCGTTGCCTAAATCTTCATAACAATAATAAACAAAAACATAATATTCGCTTTACTAACAACGATTGATCATACTGTCCTTAGGTATTACCACCTCCGAGGGCTCAGCGCACTGTAAGATAAAAACCAACCATTTTTTTAATCGCGTAAAAGGTTTTTAATTATACAAGAAGTAGTGAGATAATAAAGAATATATTTATTAAAAAAGGCACAGGCGAAAAGTTTGTGAAGTTGCTTATTAACCAATAAGAAAATAATAACATTCGATGGACCACAGAGCCAAAATGATGTAAATTTAAATGGTGTCAAAACTGGTGAATCGTTGACACTCAGGAAATACATAGACGCAAATACCCAAGTATCTAGATTTAAGATAGGCGTCTTAAACGGAATTACTTCGTCCACATGGCGTGGCATCTTAGGCGATATTCGGTTAGTTTTGCGAATTGACATGCATTACCAGTAAGTGACCGATATCTTAATATTTGAGCACTGCAAGACTTCAGTTTCTGTGGAGGAGATAAAGGGAGTGATGGGAGAGAGTGAGAGGATATAAAGTGAACGAGGAGAGAAAAACAATGAAGCAGAAACTAGAAGTAAAATGATAATAATAATTCGGAAGATTCCAATAAAGCAGTCGAGAACCCCTGATATGGTAACAGGAAATTTGATTTAGATACGTATATACATACTACATAATAATAAAGAAGAAAAAAATTTGCCCACCCCACAAACTTTTGGATTAGAATCGAACCAACGATTTCCGGTTATCAGTTACGATTCCTAATCATTAGACCAAGAGGATAGTCGCATAATTAAAAGATCCTTTCATTCTCAAAATGATTAAGAGATTCCTATCAAAAATTTGAATATCGAACACGGGTACGATCGAAATAATGCAATCCATCCTAATTCCAGCGTCAAATTCCTCTCAAACAACAGCTCTCTCAGAACAATGGCGCTAATTGTTCAATCCCCATTGTTCGTCTGAGTTATAGCCAGATATAGTTTCGCAGATTTCAATTTGTGAGGATATTATTGGACTTCGCTGACGTGTAAGGTAGATTCAGCTGCTTTTTCATGGCATTTGTAAATCGATGTGCATTTGCAAGATTTTTGGGTCAAACAATGTTTCCGTAGGCGAATTTAGGTGTTGATTTGAAACTGTTATTGCATTAATAGTCGAAGGACTTAGTACTGTGGTGGCTTTCTCTAGTACCATAGGTTCTCGTGATTGCCAACTTATATCTTAACTAAAATAAAAAAAGTTGGCTGCGATTTTTTTATTTTTAATTTTATAGTCCAAGCCACTTTAAGTATAAACTATTGTACAATATTATGTTCTTTGAACAGCTTGCACCAAGAATATTACACGTGAAAATATCTATATATTAAAATTTATCCACAGCATTCCTTGCAGAATTACCATATACGCACATTTGATTGTTAT
>DWQT01000305.1:0-25017 GCA_018244895.1 Myscelus amystis hages | reverse complement strand
CTCGGCGCCGGCGCCCGCGCCCCCGCCCCCGCCGCCGCCGCCGCCCGCGACCTCCGCACCGGGCCCGTTGATGATGATCTCGTACGTGCCGCGGTCGCGCTCCGCCTCTTCCTCGTGCTCGTCCTCGTTCTCGTAGTCTTCGTAGTCTGATTGGACAAACGATTACTGTTTATGTAATATTTAAATTCTGAATCTACTGCTTATAGGCATAATACAATAACAAAACTTATGAGCCGGCATTACGTAGTATGTATAAGAATTGAACGGGACCGAAGACTATAAAATTTTATTGTCAAATTCATTATCATTTTAAACTTACCTATTTCCTCCTCAGCATATGGATGTGCCTTTGCCTTCACTGTTTCCCACAGAGGAAACCATACAGCTAGTAAGTTGGTAAGATAGCTTCCTAACCATGACAATGGTTTAAGGGGCTGAAAGGGTAATTATTTTTATTATTTTCTGTTGTGTCCGTAAAACACTTGCTTCACGATCTTTTTAAATTTCACAATATGAACTGAATAATAATGCTCGAGGATTACACGGTAGGTATTATTGGGTTTTCCTTTCCATCGATTTTTAAAAATAAATTAACTTTTACTCTCGCTTTTATGATATACATACATGAATATATACGAGTATCTATAGTGCTAATCTTACCGATAACTTATTTCCATCGCCACTAAATGGGTTTCTGGAGTCGGGACATCTTCCTTGATGGTCGTGTACCGTCACTTTCTTGTAGATTCGGTCTTGCACCAGCGAGTCCATGATGGTGCCGTCCACCTGCCCGAAGAACCGGCCAGTCTGGGACGCGTCCTCGGATAGAATGATGAAGCCGTTGTCGTCTAAGATGTAGCAGTCCAGCTCGTCGCCGGCGCAGGTCTTCTTGCAGACGCTGCCGGCGGTGCACTGGGGAGCGAGCGTACATAGGTGTAGTCTACGTATGTAGAGAAAACAGTGAAGCGAAGATGCAGTCTATGGAGGTCGGTATGTCAATTACGGTAGAGGTGACGTTGAGGAAGTGTTTGGCGAGCGAGTCGAGCTGGAAGTGCAGGCCGACGACGGCGGCGGGCGCGCGGTGGCCGCGCGACTCCACGAACAGCGCGTGCGTGGCGAGCACGAGCGGCGCCGCGCCGCCCGCGCCCCCCGCGCCGCCCGCGCCCCCCGCGTCGCCCTCGCGGAACGGCACCGAGAACACGAAGCTCTCGGGCTCCACGGCGTGGTGCTCCACGGCGCGCCGGTACCACTCCGAGTCGTAGGCGCGGGCGTATTTCTCGCTGAAGTGTCTGTCCATTGTCAATATACATCATTTCGTATGGAATTTGCCGTTATAAATGCTAATTATTATCATTGTTATTAACTTTATGCCCACCCGTATTTTTCAAACTTTTTATAAGTATATCTATTTATCAATTTTGTAATCTAGTAAATGGGATATGAGTTGTTTATTATACTATATATTATACTATATACTATATATTAAAGAAATATTTACGGTTCAGCAGACTCCGCAGTCCTGGACGTGTTAATGTTTTCCGTCCATTTCAGCAGACCGCTTCTCGTTGCGATGAAGGACAGCGTCACGACGAATTTGTGGAAGCGTCCTTGTCTGGAAAAATACAAACTATTGACGGTCTTATTTCAAACGGATTCTATTCTTTGATAAATTACAATATTCTTAAGACACAAATTAACTTGTCTAATTCTATTTGTTACGCTTGAAAATATCTATCTACTTTCAAGTATTACCTCAGATAATCTAGAAAGTATGGTACATCTATCCACCAATGTTTAACCTGTTTGTTTAAATATCCTCTATTTTTGGTGAGTTAAAGGTAAGCACAGTTTCCTGACAATTGACTGACCAATAGTATCGCCGCTACTTTGTATCTCAGTTCAATTCTATGCTTTTATAATATCAAATGTGATTCGCCGTTAAGGGGGACATGTAGTTGTTTCTATTTCGTTATAATAATTGATTTGATTATTGATACTTCTTAAAATTAGTCAGTTTATGAATAGTTATGTTAATTACATATCCCATATACCTTGTATGCTGTGAATTAAACACAAAAAAACTGTCTCGATTAGGTTTACCTTCGTCCTAGAGCGCTGTTTAAAGATAACACGATATAGCGTACCGCAAAAACTAAATCACCCTTTGAGCCTGATGCCATTAATGAAGAATTTAAAAATAAATGTATATTATCACATTACGGTCATAAGGTTCTTAATATACAAATTTAGTTTTAGCGACACTAGCATACAATACCTACACCTATAAAACTTAAAAATGAAAACTTAAAATTACATGTATGTAGTTTTAATTTACTCACTTAGTATAGGTACATGATTTATGCTTGTTATGTATATTCTATTACGTTTTCAATATTTTCTTGGTAAGCAGGCATTTGACAGGAACTTACATTTAGAGCATTGAATAATAATTTAATAAGAGAATTGATGATAAATATTGTAAGTCGTTGAACAAGACTATAGTTATTACCGAGCCTCATTTTTTGATAATAAAAGATTTATTAAGCACGATGAGACGTACTTATTGCTGCTTTGTTACCTAGTGACAACCACTAAAACCTAAATAAATTGCATAAAACATGAAAGATATACAAACATACATTATCCAAGTATCTATGATAAATTCTTTATTCGATTTATATATTATATACTAAATATATTTGTTTTATGTATGGTAATAAATATTACCTAATATGATATTTTATTGAACTTTCCACCTTTAGTTTAGTTAAATATTTTAAATTAATAATAATAGCGCTTGGAAAAAATTGTCAAATCACCAATATACTCGTATCTATATTTTTTATTAAAGAAAAAAGTTGTGTGTAATTTGACTTCAATAATACAATTCAAAGAGTAACTTTTATTCTTATCGTATGATCAAAATGGCCAGAAGAAATTAAGGTATAAGCAAGTTTCTCTAATAAGATAATAACAATTTATTGTCTGATAAAAATGAACGTAACATTAATAATTTTACTCGACAAGTTAAACACCTATATAAAAATGTATTAACATTCAAAGCTAAAAATTGTGGTATAAATGAGGTTATTTTATTATGGCTTAATTTCCACATTTATTACAGCACACAAATATTATTGGAATTGAGAGATTTTCGTATGATTCTTTACATTTATTACCATAGGCCTTCGTCAATCGTGGGATGATGATAGCACAGGAATGTGTTAAACGCTGATGGAGACTTGGATTAGTTAAGGTTTTAATCTAGAAGGTGTTTAATGTATTTATTTATAATTTATCTGTATCTGTATGTGCGCGTACAACCGTAAGAAACTTACAAATAACAACTAGCGTTTATCTACTGGAAACATTAGAATATTTCGTCTTACGTTACCTTGTTAGAAGTGCCATTAATGTCGCTATCGGGCTATTTGTGTGACAAACACAAAGAAATTAGTGATTAACATAAAATAAAAAGTTTCGACAGTGTAATAGACAACCTAGGCTTTTTGTGCTTGATATTATTCATGCAACAGTCAAAAAGTTTTATAAAGTAAGTACATTGCACTATTTTCGGTTTTGGTATATTTATTTGCTTTGGCATTTGCTAAAGGTATTGTGCCGAAATTTAATTTAGCGCCGTGAGGCCAATATGCATGCTCCACTGAAAGATGATACTTACTGAGAGTGGTGACTGGCGTGTCCTGTATGCGTATCTAACTCTTTTATTACCATAGCGTCTCGAACTAGAGACTGAACTAAAGTTTTGTCACCTGAAAATCAGAAAAAAGCATATAAATAACAGACAAATTTTAATGTAAAAGTTTTCTAAATCAAACGTTAAACTTTAATATAATATGAAGTCTATGCTTTGATAAGCATAGACTTCTTATTCGGGAGTTGATTTTGTGAATTATAATATATCGCAACACCGTATATTTTCACAGAATCTAGGGTTACTGTTAGCAAGGTGGTAATGTTTGTGCGTGGTGTGGTAACATCAGACCCAAGAACACTTGTATCGTTGCAAATATCTAATAACTTTAACTTTCTGCATTTATTAGCACTTTAATACCAGCGCAAGTCAGAATTCGTATCGTTTTTTTATTTACACTTCATAATCTTCTACTCAGAAAAAGGTACAAGATGACAGAACGCTGCGGGAAACACCGAGCGGGGTCGCGCGGGCGCGGTTACTCACAGTTAGAGCTGAAAAAGTAACGAAAAATTGCGTACCCGTATGTATTCGTTAGTATGATAGTGAGTACCCGTTATTTACGTATCGTTACGTTACTCGTTACTTTTGATAGATACGCACGAGCTTGCGGAACACGTACAATCAGCAAACCGTTACAAAGTTCCACCGTACGCATCGAGTACGAAACATGCGAGTAACGAAACATGCGAGTAACTAAATGTATCCGTGAGTAACGTTTCGTTACTCGGCACTTGACGTTACTCGTTACTTTGTACCGAATACATACGGTTCGTTTGGTGTACTCACAGTAGTAGGCGTCGCGCTCCTGCTTCTTGTGCGCGTTGTGCGCGGCGAGCGCGCGCGGCCGCAGCGACATCCACTTCCAGCCGGGCCGGCCCGCGCGCGCCACGAAGTGCAGCAGCTGCTCCTCGGCCGAGCCGAACGCCTGCTCCGACGTGGACGCGTACTCGCAGTACACCCTGCACACCACACGCGCCGCACCTTACCTCCGCCGCAGGGCAGCTCGCTTGGCGGAGCGCGCCACCGCGCGCGCGCTCGTACAATCGAATGTGTGTTCCCGTCTCGACTTCCCACCTTTCTACCTACCTACTGTTGTGATAGGCATAGATAATTCTACATTTTCTGCGTGAAATTCAGTAAAAAACGTACCATAGTAAATATTTGTATTTTTGAACCATTGGAACCCCCAATATACTAACAAACCTACAGCTACACCTATACGTGTTATATTCCTTATGCTCGATTCTCACGCGCTACTTGCTCTCAAAAAATGGTTTAAATGTCATTACACCGCTCCACCGCGACATCTTATGTATATTACGAGAGAAAGTGTACTACTGATGTTACTGTTGTAAGGACTGTCTACACCTGGTTATATTATGCTTACCAGTCTGGGTGCACTCTCCAATTGTCGCCCTTAAAGTACTCTGTGACTGCATGAAAATAATAAAATGAGTTGTGTAAGTTGATATATTTCAATACAATAATTTATATTATATATTAAACGTAATATATAAATAATGAACATAGAATAAGTATTTTGACATATAGTACAATGATCAAATGAACTGTTCACTCAACCTAAGACGTTCAAGATTATAAACGTAATTGGGTACATGACGGTAGTGATGGTGAGTCGGCAGCGTGCGGTTACCGTTCTTGGGGCTGTGCTTGATCTCCTGCTCGGCCTGCAGCTCGTACATGCCGTAGCCGTCGGGCAGCACGGCCGCCAGCGAGTACGGCGTGCCCTCCACGGGGCTGTAGAAGTAGCGCTGGCGGCGCGTGGCCACGCGGCGCATGCCGTCGTACTGCACCTTCACGCCGATCTCCGTCTCGCCCTCGCGCTGCTCTATCATGTCGTGACGTAGCTGCACAAGTAGACAGTTGTTTGTGAACTTGCAAACCGTATAATAGCAATAGGCAGATGTGAAAGTCAAAAAGGCATATTTAATGATACTGTGGAGATGTAGGGATGACCGGAGAGGAAAATAAAAGTCTTTAATCACTCCTCACTGTATATTCACAATCAAAATATTAAATAATGAAGATGTGAATACACGTATAGTAGCGAGCCCTTGCGGCGTCGAGAAGCGTGCGCGGAGGGCTGCAGAATAAACAAAAGACGGAAAACAGAAGAACGTCGACGCACGAACGAATAATAAGAAAAATATTTGTGACTAACCAGCACGCTACAGTACTTACATCGAGAAGGAGCGAGGTGAGGTTGACCCTGGAGTTCTCGTCGGAGTCCACGAGCAGCTCGACGTCCGTCAGGTCCACGCTCGAGTACAGCGGACGGAGCGTCTCGGTGTACTGGAACGTACGCGTCCAATGTAGCATACATAGCCTTCACGAGCTCGTTATTTTACGGAAAAGGGTGGGGATCACACACTGGTGCTATGCGAGAGGGAACTATGAACGACCGAACACTACGAATCTTTATCAAAATAAAAAAGTACATCCGTCATTCCTATCAACTCACCTCCTCGTTGGTATGCTAAAACAAACAAGATTTTAAATATAAAATAATAAAAAAAATTAAAACGATAATCGGAGTAAATCGGATGCTCACAAAGTACGTACCAAGGGTCGCAGGTCCGGATGATACAATACATGCCCGTTGTTATCCACCATAAAGGAGTAGCCGTTTACGCCCAACTAAAATAAAAAATTAGATACTATAATAAAAATATGTATTTCGTAGTCGTATTTTCTGAAGCGACATCGTGAATCCCTTTGTTATTCCGGTATGAGACACGGGTCGTCTTTCAAAATTAAAAAGGTCACCGACTACGAGGGCCGAATGTTGGCAAACTATTCTATTCTTTGAATACGATTACAGAAATAACTTAAAATATTTTTTCAATATTTAAAGGTCAAGTATCAGAGCCATCGTAAAGGTTTGCAAATCATCAAAGAACTGGAGCGATGCCAGAGTTGTTATAGAACTTTTAATTGCTGAAATACTGCAAGGTCACATAAATAGGCTTATAAGGTCTGCGGATTACCTTGTAAGGTGGCACGAGCTTCTTTATCTGATCGACAGGCACGTCCGTCCCCACCACGCCGAGCAAGTTTGCTTCTCTTTTCTGAAATAAACAAATTTTTAGAACAATTTCAAATAGTAAGACGTAACGACCATTTTTGCTATCCACGCTTGGAACGGGTGGTCGCGACCCTCTGCAAATCCACGGGACTCCTGTCTTCGCGCGAGGCCTGAAGCATTCTTCACCACACTGGCCGGGTACTTGATAATGAATGGGAAAAACTCAAACAACAGCCGCTGATGTGATCTGTTGCGACTCACCGTGTGGTTTCTCCTGTCGAAGATGGGCACCGTGACCGAGGTCATGAGCTGCCCCATCCCGTCGTCGGCGAGGTTATTGCTCTGTAATTGTTGTTACTTGTTACAATAGTTTAAATCGTTCTCATATTTTTGATCTTTAAAAGATTTCTTCATATACCTATGCAGGTCGTATCAGAATAACAAAAGCTCACTCTGATTTTAAACTTAATCTTTTGCAAGTAGATGGATTCATTATTGGTTCCATTGGCATTTGATCACGTTAATTGCTACTCCTTTACATTAGAAAAAGTCTAATTATTAGGTAATATTAATTCTAATTCAAATGTATTTTAATGGTTTAAAAGTCTATTGTATTTGGCACTGGGTGCTTTCTGCCTACCGCGTTAGGGACCTGGATGGAACTAAAATCTTTAAAAGCATCCATATTTGTGAATTGTGTGTACTTACCCTTCCACCGACATAGACGGGACTCCAATGTACCGGGTGCACCGTTTGGTACATGACCAGCGGCCTGGCCAGCACCTCCACGAAATGCAGCACTTTCGAACGAATCTCCGCATGATCGTTGACGGTGACGTGGAAGCCTGCGCACAGATTTAGACCGTTTTTGTATGTTTACGTCGAAAACGACCTAATAGTGATTATTTTACTTAATTATAGTCATTAATAAAGTGCTATTATATCGTAACTTCTTAGATTACAATTCAAAAATAGAATAAACATCTATTTAATAGCGTTAGTATTCTGGCGAGTAGTCGTAAGAATTTACAATGTAGAACCCCAGAAAAGCGTGGATCAGAGTCGAGTGTTCACCTTTATTGCTGCAAGCCATGTCCTTCATGTTGTGGCCGGAGGCCGCGTCGCCGCCCACGCGGTACGTGAAGATCCGCACGGGCATGTGCGGCCAGTTCCACGTGCGAAACACGCCCTTCACCCCGCCGGCGCCGCCGCCCGCGCCCACCACGGCGATCGCCTGGTTGCATTGGCAGCCTTGTCCGGTGCGGTTATACTAGAGATGAGTAAATGTTATCAATAGAAAAACCATGTACTGTGCTATAATATAAAATTTTTTGACACCTCTGGAACCTATACTTATTAAGCAATGTTATTTTTGAAGTTTTATACTGAGAGCTAACCTATATGTGTTCATTATTTTCTTGGTTAGCTGAGATATAAAGCAAATGCATGATATTTGATACGACCACCAGTTCAGACACTCGTTCCACTCTTTGTGGGTAGATTCTATCACTAAACTTAGCAAGATTAACACTGAAGGAAGGAAAACTAGGATTGCACGTAATGTGAACTTCAAACTGTGTCATTTATATAATACCACGTGAGCACAACTGTGCATATTTCAGACTACTCAAAAGTATAAAACCGTTACCCGATGAAGAATCTCGAAGCCAGTAGTGAGCGCGCCGGTGAGGTTCGCGGCGCCGCCGGTCGCCTCGGCCGCCCACAGCGCGCTCTTCAGTTCCCGTATCGCTTCAGGCACAGCCTGACACACGTATGAACATTTATAAAACATTCATTTCATGGATTTCACTGTTTGTACACCAACTTCTTAACTAGCTTAATCAAATAATGTAGAAATCTGTGCGCTAATTACCTACAGTGTGCATGGCACACATTTTTGAAATCATGAGCTAAAAGAGGTAATGAATAATTTTAAATTTATTTCATAGAACAAGCAAGCAAGACAAACAGTCATAGGAGTTGTCAATTAGAAGCCTTGTGGTTTTTTTTCAAAAATTTCGAACACTTGTGGCTTAAGACTCTTAAATATACTTTAAGTATTCGAAGAGACACGAGAACGCTTTACTTTTGCAACTATTTCATAAAATTGCGACAAATGGTATATAAGAATAACAAAATCGTAGTTTATTTAGCGTTTCACTGAAGCAAAAGGTTCAATAGGTAGTTTTAGTTGCAAAACTGGTGTTTCTGTCATTTTGAATGTACGGTATAGCGGAGTTTCTACAGTGTTGGCGAGTGAGTCTACAGAAATAGAGCTTAAGTGGCGGCCTAGAGCGCTAGTCACTTTCTGACTGGCCTCTAAAACTCAAGAGGGTCAAGGATTTATGCCACGATCTCATAGAAGCAGATGTGTTACATAAATATTTATAATAGTAAAACGTAAACCGCGAGAGCTTTTCAGCATTCAAGCCGTGAAAAACGTCGGAGAAAAAATTTCACGCTGCTTGCTAATTGGATCATCGCAGCCTTCTACATGCAGCGGACTTTAATGAATCAACATTTTATGTGGCATACAGACTCAGGTATGCTCAGGAATTCATTATGGAATAGTTAAGGTTTTATTATAAAATCCACTAAATATTTTTTTTTATTGAAGAACACTAAAGTTTAGAATACCTGTACAAAAAATGCTTATAGTTATTATCAGTGCATTATATGAATTGTGTATTATTCACTAAACTGTACTCGTTTTTGTATATTTTTTTTACATCACAATTGCAACTTGCCATTGGGCCCACCTCTGAACGACGTAGCTATGTACATAATAAAATATGTTAAGGATCATAGTACCTATTCAATTGATAATTTGTACAATTTAATAAATGTGTTCAGTTTAAGATTACACGTAAATGGTTGGACTGATTGACGCGACTACGAGAGAGTTCAAGTTGTTTAAGTAAACATACAGTCACCCTACGAATGAAAGTTACACAAATACACAGTTATCAGACGTCAGAAATGTAATGACGTGTCAACTAGGAGACGAATGTTATTTGAGAAATTAATTGCTCTTCTATATTAACGCCATATAATATACGAGGCATTGATTTCTACAGTAAATAATTAGAATTCAGTTTGATTTATGTATGTATGTATATCTGTCAGAACTCATTTATCTTCTGGAAGTGTACTTTTTAATTGCTTTTGACCATTCTACATTCTTGCTCTTTATACCTTGGCATTAAATATCAGAAGAAAAACTGACGATCAGTTGGCTGGTTACGTAGTACCTGTCACGAGTCTCGTGTAGGCGCGAACTTGGGAGTTTAAAACTTGTGTAAAGATAGGGGCGCGGTCGCTCGCACCTGCCGGCGGCCGCGAGTTCAGACCGTCGCTCCACTCTTTGTGGATAGATTTTATCACTAAACTTAGCAAGACTTAAACCGAATGAGGGAAAACTAGGATTGCACAAGATGTGATCTTCAAACTGTGTCATTTATATAACACCGCGTGTGCACAATGAAAAGTAGTCGCTTAGGAAATAGCACGTACGTTACTAGGGTTCCTGTTGAAGTTGTCGTTAAGTTGAGTAAATATTGTTTAGGAACTTTATGATGGAAATATACAAAACAAAGAGATTGATCGAAAAGTGAAGGTTCTACTTATGACAATCTTGTCAAAGCACAAAGTCGGCGTTGGAAAGGCTTTATGCAACTTATTAACCAATCCATAGCAACACTTGTGACGTAATGTAGGTACTCGTAGTTCAGACTGAGAAAATCAAGCGATGTTTATCAGATTTAAAATCCCCTCTACAATGAACGTGAATTCCAGTCGAGAACAAGACTAACACGTAGTTAATTATAAGAACTAAACTCGAACATGTCATGTATACGAGATGCAAACTTCTCTGTAAAGCAATGCCACCCGTCCTGTCACCAGTTGTGACGCTCGTTCGCCTGCACACACCGGTCGTGGCATGAGAAGGAAGAGAATGGAATCGCCTGCACTGATACCGAGACGTCTGTACTTTAAGTTTGTTGTAGTTATATAGAGTTGTTGTAGTTATTAATGAGACACGTTTATCAAGATCGATTATTTGACTTACATATATTGTTGCTAAAGATACTTTTAAGGGTTTCACTCTTCACTGTGCTATAATTTAAATAACCACCTACCTCCAGACTGAGATTTCACGGCAATGGATTTTATCGTTTTTAATGGATCGCATAAATCGTCTTTGATTGAATCCATTAAGGCGCGTACACACTAATCATAGAGAGATGCGTATCGTAACGCGTGGGTCCGCACGCAATATCTGCATTTGCCCTCTAATTTCAGAATACAGATTTAACTATTAAACAACATGCCCAAATATATAAATATTACGTTATTATTTCGACTTTAACAACTGATGATATAATATTAAATTCTGAATTGCTTGAAACTCCTTCAAAATAGGTGCCGAGGTCGAAAACGTTCAATGTTTGTGTATAGTCTGTATGGAACGAATTACTTATTCAATATTTCTAGCTTCATATCCATTAGTTACACGTGTATAGGAATATTGAAAATTAATTGACTATTACAATTACTTTCTATGTTCCCGAACACAATTAGTGAGCTTTTAACAATTTGGATCAAAAGCAATAGCTGCCTACGAATTATTTCACTTAAGAGTTTTTGTGAAAGTGTTTATTTATGTGTAAACTTAAATTTTAGCGCTAATGGTTTAACGATTTCTATTTGTATTTATGTTAGGTGATTAATATCAAGTTATAATGTAATGTGGCGTATAATAGTAAAGCGTATTTTCATTATACGGTAGGTATACGTTAATGCCGTATAGTGTTGTAATGTATAACATGTAGGTATATAGGTGGCTGCTTGCGGCGACACCTGCCTTTGTACGTTCAATTTGATTAATAAATTTGTAGGTCACGTATTACGTAGATTTACTGACAAAGTTAAGCTAGTAAGCCAGCTTTTGGCGCGTTTATAACAGCGTTGAAGCCTAAATACGTTATTTGTATAATACGATGTTAGGTATTCTCATTATTCCGGTCCAAATTAAGCGAGTGTGTAACATTATACTAATCTACTTTATATCTGCTTAGACGAATAATTGTTTATTTAACCTAAATTATATTCCTTTTCTCAAAATCCTCATTCGTATTCGTGCAGTAAATTAAGAAATTAAATTCTGACTGAATATTTCATTGTTCTATATTAATTTCTTAGTATAAGTAACGGGTTAGTGCTTTCGAATCCTTTCCCCCCTTTCGCAGGTTCGGGATTCGACTTGGAACTTTACAAAGAACCTATATTTTGAGATATATTATTACTTGATACAGCGGTGACGTATGAGGATAAGGATAAGTATACCTGTAAGCCTGATAGTTCTAGAAATTATTCTCTGAGGCATCCAGGCATCAACTCCCTCTCATTCTTGGAGGAAACCCGAGTCAATAGAAGAACGGTTAATAAACATGGGGTGGATGAGATATGTATACTGTTGACATTTATTTGTTACATTTTGGTTACTAATAACAATTAAATCTCTATTCAAATGCTTCCATTACCAGCAACGTATTGACATACCAAGGCATTGATTTCGCAACGAAAATGAAATACGTCTGAAGTACACTACACACGGAACTGATCGATACAGGCGTTAGTGGTTGACGGGTTTGTCGGAAGATTTTAACGTGATAGCCTACAGAGACGCGAACGAAAGATGTTGTATTACTATTGTTTGTGTCCTTACCTGAGCTAAAATTTTGGTGTAGCATGGATGTATCTCGGACACCGACTCGCTGTATCGGTATATGTTGACAAAGTCGCTGGGTCCCAGCGTGTCGAGCAGGGCCGACACGGTCGCCTTGGCCAGCCGCCGGTACGAGGAGCTGAGGTCGTCCGAGTCGTCTAGCAGGATGACCAGGTCTTTCGGCGAGGTGGCGGCCTCCACGAACCAGTTGGACGATCTGAAGTCGTAGAAGTCGCGAGCGTGGTGCGAGTACCCGTCCTCGGGCGGCCACGACATTGCTAAAAGGAAACGATATAGGGATTGCAATACATGTGATGGGAAGAAATACATACAATAACACTTATTGTACTTTATGGAGTTTAAGATTTGGAGAAATCATTTACATTGCAATATATAGCCGACCTGCCTCGAGGTAAATGTCTAGTATTATACAGATGCCTATTATACGTACATATTATGTACCTACATATGTTTCTGTGGTCGTGTGTATCTATAGAATATTTTACTTGCATTGTGTTATCACTTAACTAGAAAACGAGTTGTGAAATCAACTGCTTTATATGCCACTGCGCTCTATGCATCATTTAGATTATATTCCTTGTTGATATTGATATACTTCAGAAGTTTAACAATATCAAATGATATTGTGGCTTTTTATTTTTTATTACAAATATTTTTATTGTTGATTGGTGCGACTGTACACAAATACACCATATCGCTATCATAAAATGACGTCCAATACAAATTGCACCAGTCACCGTTATAAAAATTACTCTGTGAGGTTATTGAATTATGAGGCACCTGGATAACGCCTCATGAAACCGGTGGACGAAGCGTAGTATTGCCACGACAGGGACGGGTCGATCTCGTAGTTGTTCACGAACAGGGGGTCCAGGTGCTCCGACCACGCTATCTGGTTCTGAACTTTTTCATCTGCAACAAATGAATAACATATCTAAAATCTATATCTATACTAATATATAAAGCTGAAGAGTTTGTTTGATTGTTTGAACGCGCTAATCTCACGAAATATTTGTCCGATTTGAAAAATTCTTACAGTGTTAGATAGCTCATTTATTGAGGAAGGCTATAGGGTATACTAGCTTTTGCGTGCGGCTTCGCACGCGTTGCTATTCAGGATTTCATTAAGTAAAAATGTAGTATATGAGTTTAGATATTTCAAGATAGCAGGATATTTCACGCTATAGGGAAACGGGAATTGTTTTACTCCGAATTAAACGCGCGAAGCAGCGGGCAAAAGCTAGTTCTTTCATAAAAGGGTTTTTGGTCGAGAAGCGAAGGCCGGGTACAAAAGGATGCGTGCTCATAATGCAAACACAACCGGAACGGAGAATGGAGCATATTAAATACTAATTATTACATACACATCGTAAAATTGGAGTACAATAGAACAAATACTTCATTTCGTATTACTAATAAATCATTAATAATTACAGGACTGACACTGACGAATATTGTAGATTACTTGAAATAAATATTAAAAATTAAAACAACAGTTATGATAAAATTCTGTACGTAATTAGCATAAAAATTCCATAGTTATGTAACGATTATTGTATCTATTACACGGTCAAACTTTAATAGGATTGCCGCGGTGCCGAATTGTGTGATATATAAATCCATTGTGTCAATTTTGGCGCCCATGAACCATTTAGGGAAATTTCGTTTAAGCACCCATTAAAAGGAGCGTAATTGGCGAACTTGGTTCATTGAGCAGCCCTGATTGCTTCTCCTGGACCGCTGGCCGGAAAAATTAATGGCTAGGTCCGACCATGGTGTCTGAGATTAATGGAAGAGATTTTTAAATTTTCTGGACAAAACCCCACATGTTGTTCTATAATATTAATGATCTACACAGTTACTACATAAAACTATATATTATACTGTATAGTATGTTTTATTCTGTAGCAATTGTTTAAGGAAGAGAATCGGTTAATTAGTGGGTGGCTTGATTCTCTGCACCAAAATTGAATAAAATTAAACCTGCAAAGTCCGTATGTGCAGACTGCTAATCAGATAGCCCATATACATACGTGATGTTTGCATGGTGAGTGCTTGCGCCGTAACAAATTAAAGTTTGTTAATTGAATAATTTAAAGCATGAGCTCAGTTTCCATAGCGAGAGTTCCATTGCTTTTCGTACCAAGCTCTGCTTGGGATAATTTCATACTGTCCATATCACGTTTTAATAATTATGAAAATTTAGTTCAAAGTTAAAATGCGAGCTCACGCATAAGTTACACTATTCATTTTACAGTCACGGGTAGGTACATTCATTTCATTTTCAGACTGCACAACACAACAACACTATAAAACATTCTTCGTTTTTACAAATTTGTTTATGACTTTACACAAAATATAACAGATATAAAATATAATAGTTGTCATTGCATTTATTTAAAGATATATTGCAATACAATTTCCAACTATATTAATATTTTTCTATGTAGTTCCGAAGAAGAAACATCACAATTGAAACATTTCTCTATTTAGTTGTTCTTCTTTACTCGTGAAGTTCGGCTGTCAGCTCGGGGAATTTCTCGCGCTCTTTTGTCGCGTGAAATAGATGTTGGAGCCTGGTGACACCTGTCTGCTGTCAGATGTTAGATGTTGCGTAACCACGCTTTAATATCCTATTCAACTCTATCTGTCTATATCAATGTTTTATTGTCCCAATGTTCTCGCATTTATTCTTTTTCAGAGGCATTTTACATGAGTATAGCATTGAAGGTCGTGGTTCTACGCTCTATTAAACGTGCTAAAGTTACCGAAAAAAGTTTGAGCAAAGTTTAAGAGACGTTTAACACGAAGCAACTGAAAGGAAGCCATTTGCAGTTCGCTGTATCCATAGGTTTGGAGTTTGGACAAACATTCTATTTCATAGCTATATTTTTATTCGACTTTGTTACTAAAACCAATCAATACCTAAAAATATTAAGAGTATGATCATACATTTTTAATTTAGTCAGTGTATTTTATAAATTATTAATTCTTGGTTAAAATGTATAAATTGAATTGTTGTCTTATGTATTATTAATTATGATCCGTAGTGATCGAAATAAATGATGATGATGATGATGATGATATAACAAGAATTTTGAAAACAGAAAATTTTGAAAGATACTCTGCAAAATTTTAGTTCACTTTTGCCACTTTTGTGTGAACTCAGGGCGAGGAATCCCCCTTTCTTTTAGTATGAAAGAAGATAGAAAGAAAGGAACACTTTTATTTACAGTCTTACTCCGACGCATAAACATAAGAAAACACATTAAGAGTAATAATGACTGAGGCAAAAAAAAACAACTTATTCACAACTAATACACTAAATAAAAAAAAATACAACTAATACACTAAAAAAAAACAAAACACAAAACTGTAAGCATGTTTTTTTAATTTGTTTTGAACGTTACGGTCACTATTTAAGCAAATTCAAAATATAATCACGGACCCATTAATTGAAATTTTGGACAGGACGTCGAGGTTGCTAACGAATTAACAATTAATGACAGTGGAACGAACCAGAAATGCTGGTTAGACGAAATAATTGTCATTAATTGTCATCAATTGTCGTTTTCACGAGAATTACGACGTGTCAACAATTACCCGCTGCGATTAGAAGCCGCGAAAATAAAACTTGACTTTCTCAACACCGTTAGTGCTGGTTTTCTTATTTTTTAACTGCCCATTTTTATTGTAATTTGTAGAAATTGGTTACGACACATCGACCTCAACATTGGTCGCGATTAGTCACATTTCATTGCCGACGTTCAGTAGAAAGCGATTTGCGATTAGTCAATGGGTGTTATGTATAAATCGAATAAAAAAATATGCGACGATTTTTTTAAACTAATATTAATTGGGGGGGATATTAATTGGGTGCTTGATATCGAATATTTCAGATAGGTTTTTAACAGCTTTTTCAGGATCAAGTTTTTTATTAATGTAAGGGCATTTCACGGTTTATACAATTTCTTATTTCTGAAATAATTTTGTACTGTACTGTCCTATACTGCACTGTACTGGCACTTTGAATTGCATTGAAAACGTGTTTTTTAAACTATTATTTATTTTGAAATTTTTTATACTTGTTTCCTTTTTCATAACGTAAACATATTGGCTTGTCATCGGGCCTATACAATTGTGAAAATAGGTATGCAAATTAGACTTTAGAAAGTGGGTTACAATTAAATTGTAAGATTCTCTTACATACTACTAATAAAAGCGTATGTATTAATGAACGGTTTTCAACATATTATAATGAATCAATAATCATAACTACTATTTGACAGAACAATAAAGTCATGTAATTAGCCAGATTACTTTGACAGAACAATAAAGTCAATAAGCATACCTACTGTTTGACAGAACAATAAAGTCATGTAATTAGCCAGATTACTTTGACAGAACAATAAAGTCAATAATCATACCTACTATTTGACAGAACAATAAAGTCATGTAATTCGCTACATCTTTGCGCCGTGGATTTGTGCAACGAAACGAATGCCACAGTACAATGAATCACGCAAGTCTGCCCATTAAACACAATGCGTGTTCATAACAAACATTTGATTATCTCCACATATCCATTGTTGTGTCCACCAACTGGAAAATTACAAAGAAAACCGCGGTCATTTTTATATACGCCACATAATGTACTATTGTCTCCAATCTCTGCTATTGGGCCGTCTGCGGCGCAGCGGTTTGCAGCGACGAAATCAGCAGAGCGAAACATCCGTGTAAGGTGACGCGACACAGTGTAAAAAATACATTAACCTACCATCCAGTATGTGGCAACAACACAATAGGATGTCGTTGATCTGTGGATTACACTTGTACAATAACTAGTCAAACTGAGGTTAATAATAATAATGACAATTCCGCACACCGCTATCTGATTGCAATTATTATTATGTTATTATGCCTACGATATAATGCTTATAAAAATATATGTATTTATTACAACCAGACACAGAACAAACAAATGTGCTTACCTCATGTTCTGGGAATGGAACCCACCCGGTTTTGCAATGACCGTATTGTCGTGACAAACCGGTAAAGACGTCGTTTGTCGTTATACCCGTGTACCGTCGTCATGGTTTGTCGGGCGTCGTACGTTGCGAAGCTGACGTGAGCGGCAACGATCATACTGATATGTGTAACGGAGTCGCATCTCGTGACGGACGGTGCTCTGTTTTTATTGTGTTATTAAGTCATTATACTAGTTTATAACTATCCGTCGGCTATTTTTGTCAATCTTAGATTCTATGCCTGTTAGAAATAATTTCCGCTTCGAAACTCAATTGAGACTTTACGGATGTTACTGGTGTGTTTAGATAGCGTATGAAGATTTTACATATACATATATTAGTTTGTGGTAACAGTTAGTAACAGTAACTATTTATTGGTTATGTTTACTAAACGACTTTAGTCCTATTGGTAATAAAATCTAAGTAAATTCCTTTCAAAAATGGGAGCATTGACGATTCTACATTCGTGTACAGCATCAAAGGAATTTAAACAAAGCTGTGATGATTTATTTTCAAAAAAAAAACATAATTTTTCCTTAATAGGTACTATTGAAAAATCATTTTCGCGATTTCAAAGTAATAAACAAAAGAATTCACAAAGGAATGACCGAATCCGCGAGATTTGGAGCAATCCGCACAACAAGGAATGGAATTTGTCAAAAAAGTATCCTTTAGCCGGCGGGCGGGCGTTTCGGTGTGTTATTATGCTAATATACAGCCGTCGCCGAGGGGAAGGCGCGTTGGCTCAGGGCTTCTTCAAGGCTTCTATGGCATAGTCATTAATAATTTTGACTGGCCTCGTGGTCGAGTGGCTAGAGACCCTGACTGCAAAACCGGAGGTCGTGGGTTCGATTCCCACTCAAGAAAAACATTTGTGTGATGAGCACATTTGTTTGTTCTGTGTCTGGATGTAATAAAAATATCTATATAAGTATTATATCATATGTATATACATATGTATGTTTATCAGCTGTCCGGTTACCATAACACAGGCTTTAAGTTGCCTCATTTGGAATCCAATAGCTGTGTGTGGACTTGTCCTAAGATATCATATCCCGAAGTTAAGGAATCGATAAAGGTATAGTTCTGTTGAACCTAAGTATGAGGCGTACTAACTAATTTGGGTCGAATTTCAAAAATAGCTATAGTTATAATTGAACTTAGACTCAGATTATTATGACGTTGGTCTGTTATCACTACGAAATATCAAGTAGATACATTTTTAATTACACATAATAAAGAGAAAGTAATAAATGTTATGGATATAAAATAGAAATGGCTTTTATTTAATGTTTTTATAATAAATGTCATGGTTATAACGATTTACGATGTTAAGATGGTTATCCATTAGTCGTGTAATTAGTGGGTAAAAATGGTAACTTGTTTCCGTGGAATGTTTGCGTGATGGACCAAATTCAATTTAAAGATTTTATAAAGGGCTTCCAACTTTAGTATCGATTCCGCACACTATTATTAATTTATGCATGACAAGGTGTACTGGCACAATATACCTTATCTGATTCATTCTCTTGCTATGACCTCTCCATAGAAGTTGTTTGAATACGCCTGATTAAAATATGTATCAAAATCCTAATGATAATTTGTATTGCAATGATATCCATACTTATAACCAAAGTACGAAAGTGTCTTTGTTTGATCTTCTTTCACCTAAAAACGGAGTAAGGGATCAATGTGACTTTTAGTATGGAGATAGTTGAAAGGTTGGAGAGTGACATGGGCTGTTATTTTTGAAAAAATACCTTAATGCCACGGGAAAATAAGCTTTAATCAAATACGCGGTATAGATGGCGCTACGTGCGCATTAACGGTATGACGTGTAAACGAAATGCGTTCAAAGACAAAGACCGTTATTTGCACGAATATGGGTACATTGAATGAGGTTACAAAATTGTTAGTTCAATCCATATTTTGCCTTTTACGGCATACAAATAAGAGGGATAATCCTATAATTATAAACTATTTACCAGTACTTAATTTTTAGTTTTAATAATAAAGTCAGCCTACATTTTTAGTACGACACTTAAATTCTACATAAAACCGTCTGTTTGGTCCCCAATATTGCACATTTTGTATCAAAATTTTTAGTAGTTCTTATGACAACGCGGACAAATTCGCGAATAACAAGCTAGTGGCTGAATGAAGGTGTGTATTGACCCTATAAGCGCGCAAGTCATCCTCAAAAAATGGCGGTGACTGCGCGACTTTGATTCTAAGGCGCGACTTCCTGATTCCCTTAATGGAGTATTTTTCTTAACGATGTCAACTTATTCCTTTGGTTACCTTTTGTTGGATTTTTGTCTTGACAACATTGAGCGTTCGTTTTTATTGTAGTCTTTGTGTGTCCCTTCGCCTTCTCTTTAGTGGAGCGAAACATCGAAACTTTGGGAACCAGAGGGAAGTTTTATTTTCCAAGTTTCAAACATCTTTTCTGTTCTTGATTCTTGCTACCTCCTTTTCTCCATTTTATTATCAGGTCAGCAAATTTTTGTATTCCTATTTCTTACCATTTCTGATGTCTTGACGAAAAGGTGAGATTATGGGTAGAACGGTAGCTGGTAGGGTTATTACGGATAAGATTGGTTTTACCACTGGCAATGAGAAAACATTTGAGTTTCCAGCAATTCTATTTGGAAGTCGGGATACCAAGGTGAAAGTAATTTCCGCGGGCTGCGATATCTGTCAGCTCAACTGTCTACCTGTGATAAGTCTTGTCTCTGGAAATCTCGAGATGTATGTAAAGATGCAATCCGCGTGTGTGATTACGTTAGCTTAGCCTAGCTGTGGAAAGGATGGAGACTCAAAAGCCGTCATGGAATCGATTCCCATCCAGATTTGTGTGATGAACACGTTTGTTCGTTCTGTGTGTGAGGGTGCTAAACATATGTGTATAAGCTATATATCGTATGTATGTTTATCGTCTACCCGGTTACCATAAAACATGTATGAACTTGCCTAATTTACAATCAGATAGCCTGGTGTGGAATTGTCCGAATTGTTATTTTTTTATTCTAATGAAAATTGGCCAAGTTCTGTCGAGGAGAAGTTAAATGAAATTACTTTTAGCAAACTTTTCGAGTTGGGGTCTTATGAAATTGTGCTTATAAAATGTTGTTTTTGTTTCTCAAGCTTCTTTTCAGTCTAGTAGATATGTAATTCTGCTTCAAGGAATATTTGTCTAGGATTATGCGTAATTTCGTTTGCCTCAGCCAGAATTTATGTTGTGAAATATTTTTTCATATTATTGTAAACAGTATTATTGTAAACAGCAGTATTGTAAACAGTATTATTGGAAACAGCAGTATTGTAAACAGTATTATTGTTAACAGTATCATTGTAAACATTTGTTACCATTGTATATAATTGTTGTTCTTTTTAAACTTTTCCATATAATATCATGTTCTTAAAATATTACGAAATTCCTTCAGCCTTTTATTATGCTCTTAATTGTTGAAATATTATTCTTAAATCAAATTGTGATGCAAATTCCTATTTTGCTGGAACAACTTAAAAATATATGTACTCGTAATTGTGAGAAAAAATTTACAATTTCGAAATGTTCTGCCAACATTAATAATAGGAACGAGAATGGTATAATGTTCGCGTAAATCACTTGCATTTGCATTCCGCTTTAATGGAATCAAAAGCCAAATGACACGAGATAACGCTAAACGCGACCACATTTTGTGTATTCTGTCCTGATTACAATTAATTTGTCTATTTTGGTTTTCTATTAGACTGAAATTTAATTCCGTGCGGCTAAATGTTTATTGGCGTAGCTATGATGGAGTTCATTCGGATATTGTGGGATGATTACTGCCATAATTATATGCAAAACGTTATATCATTTTAAATTAATATAATCAATTTACACGATTTTGAGGTCGCTTTTTGTTTGCCTCAACTTCATGAGTTATAAGAATTATTACGCTTATATATGTAGATAATTTTCTTTCGTTCGAGAGAGGCTTTTAAGAATTTTGCATCTTGTGTTTGTGTTCGGAACTATCAATGGAGTTACAAAGGTGATATACTAAGATAACATTTATCATTATCATCATCTTCGTCGTTAACATTATCATAATCGATATCGTTGTCGTTGTCGTTGTCGGTATCGGTATCGCTGTCGTTATTTTCCTCATTATTATTATCGTTTATTCAGTTTACTGACTTCTTTAGTGAACATAGACCTCTACCACACGTACCAACTAAATAATTTTGCTCTTCCACCATCGCTGTTATTGTAAAATTATGACCACTCGCGGAGTGATCGAGGATTCAAATTTTTTCAAGCCATAAATTGGCGTATTCAGGTTTAACAGGACAACTCTATATACCTTACCTTATTTCTTTCTCCTAGTACCAGTGTTACTTCTAATAATCGAATATTGTGAAATGGCGATAATGGCCTACCATCAAAAATGCATTATGCGGACCGGTACATGAAAGTACTTTGAACTTCCGCGAATGCAGCCTAAAGTACCACATCACGTGTAATGCATATAGAGTACTAGAACTGATACATACAGTATGATACGATCAGCGAAGTATTTGAGTATTTAGAAAGTAGTAATATTATTCTAACAGTAGGTTGACTCCGAATTAGGAAACTGACTCCCTGTGTTATGGTAACCAGACTGATAAACATAATATAACTATATAAGTATCTAAATATAGAACTGTATTGTGTGAAATGCGTTTGTCTATCCAGTGGAAGTGAAAAATAAACACCGCCCACATCAAGAGTCAGTAAAATATCTCTAATTTGTACGCCGTAAACGGCAAGATATGGATTGAACTAATAACTTTGTAAGATCTTCGAATGTAATCATATTTGTGGAAATAAATGTATTTTGTCTTTTTGTCTTTAAATGAGCGTGACCTTCAGTAGGCGGTTAAAGCCTACCCGTTCGTGATAGTTAAATTCTACCTCTCAACAGTTGTACCTATCTATGTATGTTAATATCTGTTGTGTGAAGGTGTTTTACGGAAGGAGGATTATCAATTTTCTATTGTGCTGTTTTAAAGTCCTCCTTTTAAATTCCTTTTATAACTTCTGTATTTTACTATTTTTCCCATTATCCTTTGCAATATTATTTGTTACATGTGATTATTTTAGTTACATCATGCTAAAACATAAAATGAAAACGGTATTTAAATGGCTAGACAATATTCTAAGTGTGCGCATGTAATACATACATAATATGTAGCACTAATATTTAGTGATCGTAATAGAACCTCTAAAATTCTTCACTCTAATATTTGAATTTCGTAGCATGTACCTTGTAGCTCGTAGCACGTAGCGAGGTGCTCGTAGCTCGTAGCTCCCAGTATTAATCAGTGTGAAGACATGCTTTATTGAACACATATTTGAGGTGCTGGCATGCCAACGATTTCCAATTAATACTTTGCTAGACATCATCCGTGCTACGAAGCGGTATAATATTGTTTAAGCCAGCAACGAAAAGCCAAGTGTACAATTTGTATATCACCGTGCGTGCCTTCTCAGCATGATTCCGTACGTATGACAAGTCTGATGTGATTTATGAAACTTTGTAACAATTAGTGCGAGTTTTTCACTTGATTATAATAAATATGACCCAGGCTATATAAATTAAAATTCACTTTTGGTGGTAACTATAATTAATTACTCTGGGTTCGTGCTAACATTTCTCCTATCAAACCTTGCAGTATTGCGCAACTGTTTTCTAACCATATTCAACGTTAGATTGACTTACTGACCGTCTTCTAGAAACTTCGAGCTGCGTATGTTAGATCGCTGTATGAAAGGACACATTACGAAAAGTCAGCAATTTTTTTATTACCGAGTTAATCTGAAAGTTTTACGGCAACCCCAGGTACTAAACCTCCTTTTAATGTACGAGGACATAAAAATTATATTGTTTTGATATACGCACATACATAGGACATTTACGAGATGTATTATTCAGCAAAATATGGCACATGGTGTCACACGATTTTAATATCTGCTCGGCAAACTATGGCGTTTTGTGTCACACAATCTTTTGATACCTCAAGGGTCATTGATTAGAATAAAAGCATTGTTTTTTCTTATACAAAAAAATAAAACCAATAGTAATAGCATTGGGAACTTTTTCACTAAAGACTAGCTATCGGTTTTTGAACTTATCAAAATATTAGTTATCTTCGGTCAAAAGAAAAAAGGACAGCAAAAAGATAAATAAAAAGAATTACAATTAATTACAATGAAAGAAAGTGATTAAAAAAAATTACCACTACAGACATTCAATAATAATTTCAAAACTTATATTTTGTAATCTGTCAAACCGGGGTCATCGACCTATATTCCTCTATATTTAGATTATATAGGCTGAGTATCTTAAGTCCGTTCGCACTTAAATAACAGAGGTGTTACATACAATATCACACACAACAGACAAGGCGACACCGCTTCGCACTTCGCTCGGCGGGAAATTAGAATCGGTTAATTGAATTCGATCAATTAGTTACACTCTGGCGTAATTACTTGAAAGGGGCTCATTTCAAAATGATGCGATATAATTACGAACAATTATTGTCAATGAAGTATCGCACTATTTAGTAAAAGGTTGCGTTAAACGTTTCTTTGTGCGGAAACAATATTATAATCAAAATTAAAAATCACGACCATCCATACTGGCAGGTAAAGACGTTTATTATGTACTCAAAAATATAGTAATCTTATAAACAGATAATGTTTAAGAGTAACTTTGTACGTAAGAGAAAATCTTCGGAAGTAATTACCCTATTTTGAATTTTCTTTAACTAGTAGAATGCTACTTTATCTCTAAGTGTATTTTGTTTTAAAAAACAATAGAGATCTCCATTAAAACTCCAATATATAAACTAAAGTGTACATAAAATATCTGTAAATATGGAGCTGCTAAAACTATCGACGATACAAAACAATTTACTACGGTTCGTAGAACAAACACGTTATTGTCTACGAAAAGGTTCTAAAACATCAATTGCATCGCGACTAGATTATTTTTCACGTTAAATAATCAAAGCGTTCTCGCAACTCCCGCTTCTCTTAGACGGTAATTAAAAGCGGCAGATTTAGCGTAGCGCACGTTTTCACGTCGAAGTGAATTAAAATCCATTAATTGAACCCATCGCTCGGTTAATTGAACCTTAGCGTCGAGTTACATAGCCGATTAATAGTTCGCCGCGCGTAATAGCCGGTAAAGTGGAGGCTGTTACGTATGACATGACACGCCTGCGTAACACCTATCACCTGTCAGGAATATTGGTGAGCGATTCTATCGATTCAATTAAATCATTATTCATTTTAAATTGATTCATTGGTGAACACGGGTTTTCTCTAATAGTAATAAGGCTTGAGGTTAGATTAATCTTTATACATAGTATAAAACAAAGTCGCTTTCGCTTCCTGTCCCTATGTATGCGTAGATCTTTCAAACTACGCAACGGATTT
>DWQT01000304.1:0-25043 GCA_018244895.1 Myscelus amystis hages | reverse complement strand
GAAGGTTTATACGTATAATACGTTTACAGTTATTCTGTAGTGTATTCAGTATCAGCATTGGATCCGTGCGAAGCCGGAGTGAGTCGCTAGTTGAAAATAAATTGAATATTTGTGTAAAGTTTTTCCTAAAAAAATATTTCAGTTGATAGAGTAGCCATGCGCGCGGGGACAGCTAGTATATTACAAAACTACCTTTTGTAAATCTATGATACTAATATTTAATTCCGAACAAACAATGAACGTTACATTGAAAACAATGACTGCCAATAAATTAGGTACCGTACACACTGTATAATTAAATTCCGGACCAACATAAATCTACACGGTAACAGCGCTTACTAATTTGTGGCGTGCGCTATCCGGAAGTGAAGCCGATTATGCAATAAAGATCACATTAACATTGTACCTACTGTATATTTAATAATCGTATATTAAAATCTCGTAAAGATTACCTTAAATGCTTGTATTGTTTATTCTATACGCAGTTCTTGTGTAAATATTCATACATCGGTCCTTCTAATCGTCTTTTGAAATCAAATGTTTATTTTACCAAAATATAACACACTGTATATTTTGTAGGACGTGGCAGTGTGTGAAGTTGTCTCAAGATATCGTTCTTTCTTTTTCGAAAAATAATATTTTTATATTTTCCTCTCAATTGTAAACACTCAATTCGACAATTGTAAAAATGTAAACACTCGTAGGTTTAAGGCGAAATCCTAGAAGTGATTAGTCTTCAGTTCGTATTTTCTACTTTAGATTTTTTCTCTAGAGTCAAATCTCAATAAAGTGTAAATAAGCAAATAAAATATAAATAAACCAAACCAACTTTCCAATGTTTCAATTCAAATGTATTATAGCTCGAACGCAATTAATTAAGTTGAAAAGTTGAAATATTTAGAAAGAAAAACATGTTATCGACGCAATTTTAAGAATGACATTTTAAACACAATAAAACATAGAAAACTCGCGCCATTCTAATTCCGTTGTATCGTTTGTGCCAAACAAAACATGCGAAATTGTAAATGTCACAGATAAAATACGAGGAATACGTTGTAAAATAATTATTGTTTCTGCTATAAAGGCGGTTACACATTGAGTTACCGTGGCCACGCGCTCCACTAAACAATATACATTGAAGTAATGAAGTATGTTTACTATCTTATTTAGCGATACTTAGCCAATGTTCCTATATTGGTAATTTTAAACGCTTCCAAAAACTATTCTACAGAATATTTAAACTTCTGTTCTCCAGTTCCATGGTAACACTAAACGCGAAGCCTTTCCCATCTAGTGTGTAATAGCCTTTAGTGTGAGCTGTGGCCGAGTTTTTGAATAAAGAATTTATTTAAATATTACCGTGATTCTAACATAGATCTTAATAATTGGCTCTCTAAAGCTCTGCCAGAATTTATAACACAAGTGTGACACGTGACTTATTATTATTAAAAATGCATTATATTGAAACAAACTAAAATGTCGATCGAATAGAAAAATTGATTATAACTATAACTATGTGCTTTAAAGTTCACTAAACTAATAAAACACATTTAATACGCGTATATCAAACATATCAATTTGTGGACGAAACTTTTCTTAAACTGTTCATTTATCCGCAAAAAAATCGAGCATCGCACCAAAACGACGGCAGTAAAACAAAAACAATCATTTTCAAGTAACAAAAGTTACACTAAGCGATAAATTTCCCGGGCGAAATCAGCGTTTTTCCTTTTAAAACATTCGCGCGAATAGCTGAATAATATTTTTGTAATGAGGCCCGTTATTGCCGCGGGCACACTCCGCCTAAAATATTGCCGTTCGCTCCTCGCCGGTATTTACATACATTTGCCGTTCCGCGGAGCTTTTTACTATCCCATTTTATCGGCAATCGTGCGGCGAGATTAGCATTTTACCCCGTGTGTGTACCGCTTTAAAAGTTTATGTACATGGCATGCAAATTTTAATTTACAATTCGTATACCTGCGACCGATTTTGCACGGCGTCGTGTCGCCGCGGCCCTTCGATACATCGTGGAAGTTACAGCTAAAAACACCGAAGTAGGACAGCCTTTTGCCGGCCACGCGTATGTATGTATGCACGGGCCCCTACAATAACTGCTGTTGTTATGATAATAATTAAGACAATTCCACAAACGACTGTCTAATTCCAAATGAGATAATATATTTTGCCAATATAACCTGACTGATAAACATTTAATGTACATACTATACTAGTTATCTTTACACACATATGTATGTGTGTAAAATTCAGTTGTGAGTGCGTATCTTATACACAAGGTGCGTATCTTATAGAGCAAATTAGTACAAGTCAACCCTTTTTAGTCGTCCCTCTTATTAGTCCACTGCGGGAAATGGGTATCTCATAGTTGTAAACCCACGTAAGAGGTGCGCGCCAGGATTAGAACCCAAACCACCCGGAATCAGAAGCTGCATTTGCACTCACTGCTCGCCAGTCACAAGAACATAGATTTTCATCATTTTCAATGTTAAATTCAACGCAGTGTTACCGTAATAAACAGCAACTTATAGCCTTGATACTTTAACATCTTTATCTTTACATAGTATAAAAAAAGTCGCTTTCGCTTCCTGTTCCTATGTATGCATAGGTCTTTGAAATTACGCAATGGATTCAAGAGGAAGGTTCTATCGAAGGAATCTATAACTAGCTTTTGACAATTCGGAATTTGTTGCAATTCGGAATTTCTTAATGGCAACAAGTAAGAATGCAGTACCTATATGAATTTAGATATTCCAAAGATAGCAGAATATTTTCACGGTCTAGGGAAAGGGGAATTGTTTTACTCCGAATTTAACGCGCTCGAAGCAGCGGGCAAAAGCTAGTATTAGATAAAGTCGTGTAATTGATACGGTTTACAACACAATTCTTCAGTGACAGGAGTTGCGTGAATTTTTCCTTGGTGTTATCGTGACCCATTTAAGGGGACGCGGCGTCGGTGGCACAGTGATTAATTGGCCGAGACGGAAACCGATAACACTATCTAATTGGGACGGCGCTCCGCCCTCGGTGCGAATCGCTTGAATCGGTTCAGGTGATCATTTTTCGTGGTATTCTTTAATATGTTACCATTCTACTTGTATTACACACTATAGAGTGCTTTCGTTGTCGTGCATATCGTCGTGTCAAAAGGGATTTTTTTCAATTTATTTGTAGGGTAGGGTATAAATTACCTGTAACTCCAATTCCTTTTTAAATAGAGAGGAATTTTCAAATAAGTTTCGTACCGAAGTTGCACTCTTTACAATTTAAATTTTCGATAAACTTCTACACAGCAATCTTTTGTACTTAATCAGAAGTATAAATAATTTTTTTGCAATTTTTTTTATATATCCATATTTTTTTTATTGAAACCCTTTTATTGTTCCCCGTGCCGTTTTCCGCGGGTGTACGGGCAAGTAATATTTTAATAACTTAAACATATAAAATATGCAAAAATATGATGTGCGCCAGAATTTGAACCCAGAGCGAGACAAAAACCCTAACCACAACGCTATCACCCATCTGTTATGATTGTAACAGTTACCACGTAACAGAGCCCGTATCTGATTCGCGTTCGGTTAACGTAAATCAATATGAATGATGGCCGCCACATATCATATCTTAAAAACAAACAATGGCGGAGCGCGGCCGAAATTAATTCGTAAGTCGCACGGCCGCGGATTTACGGGCGTTGATTGCGAGCCAACAAGATCAAAGTGAGGACGACCTTGGCCCGAGCTGCTGCTCCATGGTGTTTATATCCATACGAGCAGCACACGATTTTGATTACATACGTCAGTGCCAATCTTTATATATTCCTTGTGTGCGTGAGTCACCGAACTCCTCCGAAACGACTGGACCGATTTTGATAATTTTTTTGATGATTTCAATGGGACTTGAGAATGGTTTAGATTCACTATCACTGGAAAATGTTTTTTTAATTAGTTTATAATTTGTAAGTTGTTGTTGATTTTAGAATGTTTCACATTGGATCCGTTAGACTGCGCTACCATCGCAGTGTCAAATAACGAACGTCTAGGAATCATTTATACGGCAAAGCAACGTTTCCGGCGTCAGCTAGTTATATTCTTTATCTTCATATAAGTACAGTTCTGATTGAGTCATGAGCTGATAACATCATGAGCTCGAATGTTTCTGGCCTCTTCGTCTGTGAGACCATGTAGGGTAGGTGCTAGGTTCGTCTCTAACCAAAGACAAACGATTGTGTGAGGAGCGCAATTATGTATATTCTGTGTCCGAGCGGAAGAAAAATAACCATACAAGTATGAAAAAAGATTTTTCCCTTATTGATAATTTCAAATTTGTGGAATTAAAAAGGTCGCTGAGGAGAAGGAAAATATGTACATATACGCACGTTAAAATTTCTTTAGAAAATCTATCTATTTACCTTTTCTTTATCTATCTTTTCATCAGAAAAACTAGCGAAGAAATCCAACTCAATAACTTTTCAAACAAGTGACATAAAGTAACAATGAGATATAAAAGATTGACGGTCCTACCATCATAAGATAAAGCAAGAGGGAATATCAAAACTAAATTTCTAGTAACAAACATAACACACGTCCAAATAACGTTAGCTATTTTAAATTTACTACTTATTCCATAAAACGGGAATGCAAATGTCACATGTAATGTCCATCAATTTCCAAGACGACACGTAATGCGGCTTTACGGCTCTCCGCTGTTTACGTGGCGTCGTGTATTATGTATCGTATGCCTAATGTTGTCTAATTTAATGTAGTGCCCGAACTTTGCTACATAGCGCATACATAACCAAACGAATTCTATGAATTAAAAAGTAAAGAGCTATTCTCTATGGTATTTCTATATGATCGCAATGGGTTATACTGGCCGATAGGAGTGTGAGAAACCAGAAAGAAAGTGATGAATATATGAAAGTTGTTAGATCTATTACAGGGTACAGATATTTAGTACTCTGTCTACCTCATTTCGGAGTTGTCGTGATGGTATGCTGCATTAAAATTGCTGATATGAAAATCATATATAGAAGTTATAAAAAACGATACATTTGTAATTGAGTGTATATAATGTTTGTAATTGAACCCATTTATTGAACCTTTTTATTTATTTATTTAACAATTTAGTACACTGGTCCATTTACAGAGACAAACACATGAAATTATTTATTTGCTGGAGAGAGAAGTAGTAAGTTAATCGTTTCTCGGAATTTAAGTCTTAAAGCTCTAAAGAAATGTAATGACGGTTAGAACACCACGCTAAAGTGAACTTAAACCGAAAAAGCTCATTCAAATTTTGCAAACTGGCAGAACGTTCTTCAAATTAATTTGTGACAAAGCTATAATTGCCAGTAATTTAATTACCATTGTTTAAAGATTAATAATTAAGTGACATTCTTTTCTTAACACATTTACCTTACAACAGATTAATTAAAAATTGATTTACCTCATGTTTTCTAAATACCTGCAGGCTTTACACATACTCCATTAATTCATAGCAGTTAAGACATAGACAATTAAACTTTAAGCTAAAGGCGGTTGCACAAAGTTCAACAAAGGCGAGTTTACAACGGCGGGCAAGTTGCGGTCCCAACAATGAGCCTTTGTTTACACTTAATGGATGCCCTTTGTCGCCGAGGCCTAAATTTTGACTTATTGTTTTAGGTCGACGTGGGCGTATGCATACGGCCTTACTTTAATTTCTTATTTCGAAACTGAATATATTAAATTAAAATCTCATCAACCTCGGCTTAATTTCATGCCCAAGTTTATAAATACGTTTTTTCTACATTTCCGTTGATTAAATGACCTTACACTGAGAGACGCCACTGACTACCTAATAGCAAAGATTGTTTAAACCACGAAATAAGCAGGTGCGGTATTTGACAAGCAAAATCCGCAAGTCAAAGTGAAAATAAAAAAATCCTCGCAAAACCAAAGAGGATGGTATTTGAATTTCAGTAATAAAAATATATGCGCAATATGTATATACATAAAAACATGCACGCATGATTAACAAAGAAACCTTCCATATCATAATTGCGTTCACAAAACCTGATTTCAATAGAAAATTTCGTAAGAAACCGTAACACGGTATTGTATTTCAAGTGATCCAATCCAGTCACTTATAGTTGCAGTCTGCCATCCGGAACTCCTTACAATCCGTTTTTTGCGAGTTAATGAAGCGATCGTAATGTGTATAGAACGGAGATGCAGGATTATCTCGCAAGATGAGGGTTTTGCAGGGAATACAAATATTAAATTAAATTTGTTAAGATAAAAAAAGAATTGTAAATATAATACTTTTGTTATTGTTGACTTGCCTGCTAGCCTGTTGGTTCGCGAAGAGTAAATCGAGGTTTCGGATCCCAACCAAAAATATTAGAAAAATATTAGTGCTCGAAATATTTATTCTATGTCGGTCTACAAAAGTACGTATATAAGTATGCATTTAAAAGTTGTTTCACGTAATTTTCTGATACAGGCTAGTAATAATATCTAAGTGGACACTGCACCCCAGTGATATCCGGAAATCATTTAAAATTCATTCAATTCAAATTCAAATTGTTTTATTCATTATATGGTATAGACGTAACAAAGGCCATACACATTTTAGTCATGGTTCTTCCGCTTTGTACGCCCTTCAGGCTGTAATAGACTAGGAATAAAAAACAGGTGAAAACCACCCAACCTGGTAGAATGGTGTGTTGTTACTTCTTAGGACTAAGGACACATCGTGTCTCAGGGATACGTGGCAATGCATTAATAAAGCTGCTAAGGCATAACTACATGTATACCTACTTGGTTTGTTTACTGCCAACATTTGAACTGATGGTATTATGACTTGAAATTAAAAAAGGACATTGGAAATCCACGCGATATAATTACTTAATCTATACTTACTTTTAGTATATCATTGACATTACTCATGAGTTAACTTGAGTTTGATTGAGCAATCATATCTATAATAGACAGAATTTCACGAAACACTGTCAGATGTGAACAATGTGAAACTGTGAACTTGTTTGTGGTGAAGGCAGAATATCATCCCGAAAGCACGGCGATCCTAAATTCCTGTTCCTATCTTTCCAGAGCTATCGCGGGCGCAAGCCCCTCGGAGGGTCAGTGTCAGCGCCGGTGGGGTTGAGCCCCGGCCTCCCCGCAGCCGCGTCGCCCGGGCCCCCCGCGCCCGCCGCGCCCTCCCCCGCCCCCGCCACCGCCCCCACCATGAAGCAGGAGCACCCGAGCCAGCCCATGGTGAGTAGGGAGGCAGCCAGGAGCTCCCCGACGGCCCAATCCGGCTACAAGAGCTACGGGGAGACTGTAGTGTTGGTGGGGCTGCGGCCCGCCGCCCCCGCCTGGACCTTCCCCGCACCGACCATGAAACAGGAACAGCCGGTCCAACACATGGTGAGTATACTCGTAGCGTCCTATTCCAGCTTCTCCGCATCTCATGCCGGCTGTGAACACTGCATTGAAAGAGTATTAGGGTAGGACTTATTCGTACCAAAGCTGCTACGTCATTCTCGGTCCAGAATCCAGCAACACCTGGAAAACATTGTGAGTATGAACCAGATCACTTCTCACTTCCAGACGAAGTTCCCGTCAGCCAGTTTTGAAGGTACAGTATGGAAAAGAGCTTGTTACTGAGTTTAACGGGAAAAGAGGAGACAAGATTAGATCTTTTTTCCAAAATGAAGCAGGCTGAAAGTGAGTAGATTTTTTTTTTGTTTAATAGCCTTTTCCAATATGCCTACTTCCAAAATATTGCCGACCTACCCTTTGGAGTACCTAGTGCCTCTACCGCTACCTCGAATGTAGTAAATTTACGTGCCTGAAAGACGAAAGAGTTAAGGGTCATATAACACTCATAAAATATTCTACAGCTCATTACGAATTACAAACGAAAATATTTGCAATATTTGCAAATGAATTTTTTTCCCTTAATATTGTCTTCTTAATGTTTAAATTCGGAAAATTCTTCTAAATATTTCGAAGTCGTGTAATCGTTCAAGAAAAATAAGACTCTCCGTGAATAAAACGTCCAAGTCTCCAAGGATTCGCTTAATCTATTTATGTTTTCCTGTTACGTTGTTTTGCTGAATAAAATGTCGTTAAAAGCCAGTTTTGATAATTATAATTGTGTTTATGCTGCGTAACTGTGTTTGTTTCTTCATAGGATTAATTTCGCTGTCGACAAATCACTTCAACGTCTTGTTTTACTAACCAGATTTACATTAATCGGATTTCTATGATTTGTGCCTTTACAAATACATATTTATAAAGGTAATAAATATTTTGTTATTAGGCTGGCAATAGTTTAGCAAAAATAACACGTATAATATTAAACAAAACTATGTATAGGTTGGTTTTATTGTATCTGTTGGATTTAGCAACGTACGCCAACGTATAGTAAAAGTTGAAAACTTTTAATTTGCGCCGAGCTCCCCCCAACTTGAGCAATTTCAGCGCGCTACCGCTCGTTCGCCAAATTTATCGCTTCCAGATTGAAACGAAACATGGTCTATTTCGTTTTTTGCATTGTCGATCCGCTTTCTACTACGCTCTGCTATCCTATTCACATATTTTTTTACGTGTAGCTAATTAAATCCAACTCTTTTCATTTTTGCCTCGGAAAAATAATGTTTATTATGTAATGTAGACCCATCAAATCATAATCTAATAACACAGCATATGTAAAACGGAACGCAACAGCGCGTGGAGCGAGAAGAAAATGTAAACAGAGTTAAATTAAAACAAAGTTTTGAAATTACTCTTTGTTAATTGTTATGTAATAATAAGTCAATAATTAAATATTATTACACGTCAAGTTTTAATTACACGTGACTCGCGCACTTTAATGAAAACCTCACCAACTCTGACAGGCATTCGTTCTGTTTCACGCAAATCTTACAAGTTTAACGGCGACCTCACACCCAAGCAACTTATAAATAAAATGTGTATAATTTCTTCTCATAACATGTTCGCTCGGTGCTTTACCCTCGTTTCGCGTACTCAAGTTTTATAATTTAATAATATTCCTGCCTTCGCGATATTAAAAATTTTATTCCTTACCTGCGTTTTTTTCAAGCTTACCGACTCTCGGGTTCGCCGCGTCCAAGTTTATTTTTAATTACGTAAGAAGTTTTAAAGCAAACAAAGTAATGCCGACCGTAATACGTTCGTAATTTTTGTTTTCGCTTCGCCTTAAATAAGTTTACTTGCTAAAACAGAGTGTCCAACAACGTCAACTTCAATTGAGAGTGTCTGATTTTTTCTTTAGAAGAAAATTAAAAAGAGCTTTGCGCAAGTCGTGTTATGAAACACTTGGATAAAGTTTTATTTTATGAGAAAAAGAAGACATACCCTTCAAAAACATAATACACATTAACCTTGGCGTAGTGAGTAAACAGTGGGTATACCAGTTTTTTAGAATAGGAAACATAAGCACAAATAAACAAAACAATTACTGACATAGACCAGAGCTTATGTTAGTGTAGTTTATACGAACACCGTAAAGAAGCAAATAACAGGCGAGGCTTAGGAACGCCCTCCTTCGCTATACTGTCGGCCACACCAGACTGATATAACAATACTTATTGGCGCTTACCGGCATCAAACTGCAAACATTTGAAATACCTAATGTCTCTTTTACAGCATATACTGTTCAATCTGAATTATTGAGCGTCTTGCAGATCATCAGCCCGACAAACTTTGCGAAATAAACCGACAATCAATTTTTAACAAATTTAACTTTACAGGCCCCGATGCCTTTCTACGCAGGCGACCCCAACAGATTCCCGGCGACCTGGCAACCGGATCCATCCCAAGGTGATTACTGATATAACTCATTATGGTACTGATCAAAGTTGTATCGAGTAAGATTAAGCTGCGCAACGTTGGAAATATGCGTGATGATTAAAAAAAACTCGCTAACGAGGAACACACGCTTTATCCAAATTTATAACGAACCCTGCCAAGGGAGGTCATTGTTATAATTAGCGATGTGTGAATTTAATAATGACGCTGACGTACAATGTGCCATCACACGCGATAAAACTAGTCTTAAATAAATATAAACGAATTATATAATTGTTTTAATGTTATTGCGTGTTGAAAACATTCAGTAATTCAAAATTCTTATTATTTGCAGGTTGGCAGAATCAGTTCATTCAACAATTACCAGCGCAAGCTGGCCAAACTACATTGGATTACCAGGGGAACCACACACCTTATGCAACGTCTCCGCATTACCAAGCCAACACTACGTACACCGTCCAGAATGTAGCTACTACTTTCGATGTCACCAACAACACGTATTATCAGACCGGCATACAAGCCGTGCCCGCCCAGAGACCACCGTCGAACCGCGGGGCCTACACTCCGGTACCATCACCAAGGGCGCCCCATTATACCACCGAATACCAGCAGCAGTACGCACAACAGGCGCCTACACCTGGAGGCACCTCGGGTAACGATTCTCGACCAGCCTCCGCCGCCTCGTATCAGAGCTCAGTTCCAACATCCGCAGCGTCTGTTTACACTGTTAGCCAGCCAAGTTACGAACGCACAGAGTATACGCCCGAACATTCCGAGGAATACAACAGCGGCGAAAATAGCACTGGTGATACGAATAATGATGGTGAAAGACAGGAGCAAAATACATCCAATGGACAGCATTCGGGAAACGCCGAGCCTGGATACCTGCAGGGGAGCAACGGTCCGCGAGCTTCACTAGATTGTAACGGGTATCCGGGCGCTTATTCAAGCGGACAGTACAGAGAAAACAATCAAGCGCAAAATCAAAATGACTGGCAGCAGCGTCAATGGCAACACAACCAAAGAATTCAAAACCAACAAATTCAAAATCAGCAACAAATGCAAAATCAACAGCAGATGAATCAAATACAAAACCAGCAACAACAAATTCAAAATCAACAGCAACAGATGCAAAATCATCAGCATCAAATGCAAAGTCAAATTCAAAATCAACAGTTACAAATGCAACAGCAAAGACAAGACGAGTCTGAGCAACAAATATTCTCGCAATCGGACAGGGTGAATTTGAACTCGAGACTGAAAACGATGATTTTGAATAAACAGAACCATACAAGGGACGGAACTAATACGCCGCCGGATAAAGGTGACCCGGGCGAAGGGCCGCCGCGGGGTATAGACGATAGAAAGGGCGTCATCACCGCCACCGATGACAGGAATACCACCGGTCATTTTTTATCGTATAGCCACCATCTCCGAGATAATTACCGCATAGGCGAACAGGGCTATCCCGTCGCTGGTAATTATTCACAAAATGCCCAAGCTTACAGCGCGGGCGAGATCGGAGGTGGTGGCCACCATGTATGGGAGGGGGGGACGGAAGTCTCGAGAAATTATGATAAACACAATTCGTCTAAGAACGTATCTAAAACGCCTCATAAATTGCCCTCTTACGGAGACATGAGGGCACAATATGGTACTTATACAAACGTACCATATGAAACGCAAAAATATGCAGAAGTTTATAGTAGTAGTGATAGTTTTAGTTATAATCAACATGATAGTAAAGATTTCCAATCAAAAATGCTTATCGGACCAGTATCGGAGATGAATCAACAACATTGCGCCGCAGCGCTAAATACGAACGCACAAAAACGAGCTTATGATAGAAAAGGCTGCGATGCCAAGTTTCGGCAACCAACACTACTAATACCAAAGTTAGAAGCGCCAGATAATTATCAATATCAGAAAGATGACAAAATGAAGTTGGAACCTCAAAGATTAATGAATCCAACTTATCAAAACGATGCGCCGCTATCGAACTCTTATAGAGAGTATCAAAATACTACTATACCTAGAACACTACAAAATACCGTCCTACCACCTATTTCTACAATAAAACAGGAGAATTTTGGCTCAAATTTGCAAAATTATCCGAATTTTCCCAATTTTCCTTTTGAGCGAAAACAAGATTCAAATGAGGCTTATGCACAGATTCCACGATCCCAAGAGGGCATTGGGTTTCAAAAATATAATCGTAATTTTGATAATAAAACTAGTAAGGAATCTGATATTCGATGTAATTCAGGTAATGTTATCCCGGCTGATTCAAAGCTGCCGTACTATATAGAACAAATAAAATCTGAACATTCACCACCAGGTCACAAAATATATAAAAATATAAATTACGGCCCACCAAGACATGAACCTTATAAGTTTTCCGGTGACGGAGGACCCGTTGCAATTAGGAATGAAGTTGGATATTCCTGCTGTCGCCAGGGATCGACGAAAAATCCTCCGCCAGAACACTTGAGAGACGGCGCTTGTCCAGGTCTGCAAACTAAGGACGAAATATTGGAGGACGACACTGATTCAAGTGATAAGTCCGATCCTAAAAATCATTCTAAACCTGGCACTCCGATTTTGGATGTGTTAGCAAAAAATCCAAAAGAAAACAAATTCAACTATTCAAAGGAATATCTGGAAAACCTGGAAAGATTAAGAAATAACTCAAGAACTGAAGTTCCTGACTGCAATTGTTTTCCCGCCGACAAAAACCCTCCTGAGCCCGGCAGCTATTACACCCACCTAGGTAAGGCGTTTTGGAATGTGATACCCTCGAAATTTATTTAATATTTTATAAACCTTTATAAAAATGATACATTGTCCACGCATATTTATTATGTTACAGGTGCGGCATCAAGTTTATCTGAACTTAGAAGAGATCTGGAGACTCGTACGGGACTATCCGGGAAAGAGTTACGTATAGAGAAAATTTGTTATACGGGCAAGGAAGGAAAATCAGCACAAGGCTGTCCAATGGCAAAATGGGTGAGTGTATGGATCCCAACGTTTAATATTTATTATTTCTTTTAAATGGATCTCAACGTATTAAAGGTAATATCATACAATGTTATTGCTATGAAACGCAATATAAAACCAGAATTTAAAATAATGAATTTCAGTCTATGATGGTAATCGTTGACGGCATTATTAAAGGTAGAGTTTCAATATCTAATTACAATGCATTTTACATTGCAGGTAATAAGAAGAGCTAATTACACAGAAAAAGTACTGGTGGTGGTTAAGTTTCGTAACGGACATAGGTGCGCTACATCATGGATAGTGGTGTGTTTAGTCGCATGGGAGGGCATCCCTCAATCTGAAGCCGACCTAGACTATACATTGCTATCCCACAAACTAAACAGATACGGTCTGCCTACCACAAGGCGGTGTGCTACCAACGAGAATAGAACCTGCGCTTGTCAAGGTACGTATAACTCTCGGTAAATGTCCTAATAACCCAGAAATTCCTTCTGTTATTCTTTCGGAATGTTTTTAAGTCTCAATTTTGACTACGAATAAATTGAACTTCGGTGGTACTTGTGGAGTTGTTAAGAATTTTGCTCCTTTATGATGTTCAGTATATTTCAAATCCGGATTTTTTTTCACCCTTTCATGGTCCACTAGAGGACCGGGTCTCCTCTCATATTGAGAGGAATTTAGGCCATAGTGTACCGCGTTGGGCAAATGCGGATTGGGAGAGTTCACACACCTCAGAAAATATTATACAAACTTATAACATCCCTAAGGTGTGCAGGTTTCCTCATGATGTTTTCCTTCACCTTTTTAGCGGTAAACTGAATTAATATTGTCACAGGTCTAGATCCAGAGACGTGCGGCGCTTCTTACAGTTTCGGCTGTTCCTGGTCCATGTATTACAATGGATGCAAGTACGCCCGTTCGAAAACCGTCCGCAAGTTCCGACTTTCGGTCAAAACTGAGGAAAGCGAGATTGAAGAGCGCATGAATGTCCTGGCAACCTTGCTGAGCCCGCTGTACACGAATCTGGCGCCAAAATCCTTCGAGAACCAGTGCCAGTTCGAGAAAGAGGCCTCCGATTGTCGACTAGGATTCAAACCTGGACGACCTTTTTCTGGTAATATTTGATTTTGCATTAATGATTGCTACAGTGGTTCGTTTGTTACAATTATCGTTGCTAAATTAATATGAAATTTATTATTTCTATATAGGTGTAACAGCTTGCATAGATTTCTGTGCTCATGCCCATCGAGACCTTCATAACATGAACAATGGCTGCACGGCTGTCGTGACGCTGGCAAAACATCGCAATCTCTCCAAGCCCTCTGATGAACAGCTGCATGTACTGCCTCTATACGTCTTGGATACAACTGACGAATTTGGTTCTAAAGAAGGCCAAGAGGAAAAGATGAACAATGGGGCTTTAGAAGTCCTGGAAAAGTGAGTGGTGATGTACAAAATTTTATAAGTTGTCTATTGATTCTATAGTTGTCTATTGTTCACATAAAATGTTAAAACAATTGTGTTAGTTGCATTTAATAATTTAATCGTCGTACTCATTTCAGATATCCTATGGAAGTGCGAGTTCGTTCAGTACCATTACAGCCGTGCAGGCGGCACGGCAAGAAGCGAAAAGACGAGGATAACAACGCAGAATCTAACAATAATTCAACTAATTCGTCACAACAGAGTCCTACTAACCAGAAAAAGTCACAGTGCGGCACTCCAGCACCGAGAACTCCTCAACCTTGCGATAATAGAAACAACGCCAGTCCAAGAAGTCAAAGCAGTGCGTCTCCACGAGCCACCACTCCAGCAGCATTAAACCAATCTAATCCTTCAGCGTTTTCTAACAACACTCATTACAACTCCGCGTTCATTAATCCAAATATGCATAATCCTAATTCTGGTCTCATCAACGCCAATTTGAGTAACCCAGCGCTCCTTGATATGGCTTCGATGATAGATAATTTTACTGAAGCCCAATTACAAAGCAATCAAATCTCTAGTACTGTATTAGATTCTCCCTATAACCCCTACGATCAAAGTTACAACATGCATCATCAGAATACGCTATTCAATCACAATCCCGCCCCGCCAATTGTAGACGGGAATTGTCAAACGTCTAACCCTAATCAATTGCCAAGCTTCGCGTCGGGGTTACAAAAGCGGGAACAACAATTCAACGCAGCTCCAGTGGATCCATTAAATGCATCACAAAATCAGTGGGCTGATTTTGCTAACAATGGGATATTCAACAATGTTGTAAAGGAGGATCCTGATTCAACCACAGCTCATCTTAATATTCCTCCAAATAATTATAGTCCAGACTCTAACAGAAGCGAAACGAGTTCCGATCCGGCTCCACAAAAAAATACCCCAGAATCCGACAAACAGAATTTAGTTGGAGAAATTCCTAAAATGCCAGAATTTGACATGCCAAATTCTCCGAGGCTCACAGAAATCTCCCAAAAATCACATAGTACGCCAGCGTCTCCTGCATCGTCGCAAGTGTCGGAATTAAAATCACCAAATAATGAAGGGACAAACTCCATAGATATCCGTAGAAGTGTCTGGAAATCACCAGATTCAAAAAATTGGGATCCATCGAAAGTTAAAGATCAAGCAAATGATAATGAGAACGCGTTATTTAGAGTGCCTAAGGCAAGACCTCCTTCACGGTCTCAACACTTGAATGCACCTGAAGGTATGGAAAACTCTACATTTTTAAAACCCTATCCTCCGTCTGACAGGCCACAATTAACTCAAGGCTATGAACATAGAAGCCCATATGATAACAGAATAAATACAGCTGTACCACATACTTCAGCGCCACAAACAAATTATACAATTAGCCACGATGACTTAAGCCATCAGAACATGGCATTAGTAAATAAACCTGTACACGAATTTACAGGTAATAATTTTCACCCAGTCAATCAAAGTAATTACGGAAACCAGGCTACTTTACAAGGATATGGAAATTATGCTCAGGTGCCTAACACTTATCCTTTTCCACCAAACCCTTATGGACATTATAATCCTTATGAAAACACTTATAACGACTATAACAGTCTAGCGTATTACAATGCCGAGAAATACAAAAGAGAAGAATTGATAAGGAATTCGCATTGTTATAATTCGTATGGATATCAATACAACCCCAATTTCGCTCCAAACTTCTATCAAAATCCAAGTTCGAACTGGTGTCAATCTTCACCAAACTGGTGTTTGTATCCTCCTCCATTTTCTATTCCTTACCCTCCAGAGCCGCCTAAAGCAGATCCTATAGGAGAAGTCACGGATGTAACTGACAATTTAGATTGCTTCAAGGATAGTCAAATGGGCGGAGTAGCGATTGCGTTAGGCCATGGTAGCGTTCTCTTTGAATGCGCTAAACATGAAATGCATTCCACCACAGCTGTTAGAAGTCCGAATAGAGTAAATCCAACTAGGATTTCCTTAGTGTTCTACCAACATAGAAATTTAAATCGTCCAAAACATGGTCTCGATGAGTGGGAAGAAAAAATGCGTTTAAAAAAATTGGGATTAAACCCCGCTACACCCACCACACCAGGGCCCAACTCCAATTCCGCTTCACCAGCGTCTACGCCTGGGGCTGATCATCGGCAAACTCCAATGGGAGAAAAATGGAAAAACGCAGAAGACACAATTCCGGGGGGATATAGTTCACTATCTGCTCTCGTGGAAGCTACCAACGCAGCAAAGAAAAGTGGTCAAATAATGTTAAGGACTGACACTCAGACTACAATGTCTTGGACCACTTTGTTCCCGATGCATCCTTGCACTGTGACTGGCCCTTACCAAGAATCGGGGACCTGACACAAGCCCAGCCCTGCGGGCCAATGTTCTTCCAAACGACGCAGTGACGTCCCTTCCGTAGCTATGTAAGGTGTAACTCGCCTTTCAATCTAGGTCTTCTAATATCGAGTAGTGTGAGACTAAGTATACTTATTAAAACCAACTTGTAGTTCCTGGATTTATAGAAAAAGTAAGCACCCGATTTTTCGACTGGTCCGGAGTTCCGATGAGAAATCTTCTGCATTTACATGGGAATTGAATGCCGTTTGTAACGGCGTATTTTTCGATGTGAACCGAGTGAGTTATATATCAAAGATGTAATTTAAGTTTTAATTATTAATAGTGTTTATCGCATTTCAGCTAGTCTTATGTTACTGCGTTAGTACCGATCGTATCGTCTAAGTGACCGTGTCATGTAGTTTTGTATATTGCTGTCTGTTTAGTTCGCCGACGCGGGCGCGCGAGCGCCGCGGTCGAATCCACGCGTATATTTTTCTGCATATTTTGTCGATTTATTCTAATTAAGCGCATAATTGAGACGTTATGCGGCGCGATGATCTCATAAACTACTAACCTACGTATATTCGTTATTCAGAGCAAAGTACAAACCACCAGCCGGCGAGCCGCGGGAGAACGCGTTGGACGATCACGTGGATCCATATTTTTGTACCTTTGTCTGTGTTAGTTATTTTATTTTATTGTAATTTTTATTACCATTCCTCAGCCTTTCCGTTTGTTCGTTTGGCATTGAATTTTTTTTTAAATAATGAATTCAATGAAATCGTAGCGGTACGCGCTATTACCTATGTATTTTACCACAGACGTAATTGAGTGCTTTTTATTAGGTTAGGTGTGTGTATTTTTAACTTTTTAGAATATTTAACTTATTTATATTGTATTACGTGAATCATTATTATCGAAACATTTTCTTTGTAATAATTTAGCGTTACGGTAGATATTAATATTTAATATATTTGCTTTATGACTTGACATTAAATTATTGGCAGTTGTATTTGTGTGTGTTTACGAACCTCCTTCACGTTCAACTCGAGTGCCTGTGTCTAGCGTGACTAGACCTACTACTATATTGACTAAAACTGTTTCTGATGTTTCAAATGTGACCTTATTTATATAGTGACTTTGTAAACTCGTTCTTATTTAGCGATGATAACTTTTTTTTATAAAATACATTCATACAATAAATGAAAATTAAAATTAAATACGTTAATAAGATAGGAATATTTGCAAAAATTCAGGCGCTTGGAAAGATTATAAAGTAGGCATATTATTGAAAATGAATGAGAACATACTGATGAATAGTTATTAATATATAATTAGGGTAAGAGAAAGTTTGTTTTAAAGATTAAACTATTGATATAGTTTATATTTTTTACGTGTACGTATTTATTGAATGGTAAATTTATTGGGACGAACGTGAAATTATTTATAGGTAGAAGTTTTGGAGGACAAAACTTATAAAAACTAAGCAATAATAGACGCCGAGGTCTATGTACATTGTAATGTAGGAGTGAAAAAAATAATAATATTAAAATTAATAACGAATGGTGCGATATGTCGTCGATCTTATGGTGTTGCTTGTCGTGGAGCTCCTACCGAGTATTGCCTAAAGTATCTGATATTATTTTTTGTACACGTTATTGGTTTTGCCCCAAGGATTCTTGCCATATTGTTATTAAATCAACTGTTACATCAACTCATCTATGTCAATCAATACATTGCATGACAAAACATATCAAAGCAATCACATTATTTTATTCACTTACAAGTTACGCTAAGTTTATGTAAACGACTGTTACATTTTTTCAATTTACTATGAATTTTGAGCTTGAAATTGGATTTTTTTCTGTTCGGGCAATATTTGTATCGGGCGAATGTGACTAGAACTGAATTTTAGAGTATTATTCCTTTAGTCTTCGACAACAATTGAAAAAAAAAACACGACTATTCTTAAATTAAGGTTCAGTTGCATTTGTTAAGTGATTTATAATTGTAATATGAAACTGCATTTTGACAACGTTTTATTGCGAGAAATCGATTAGTGTTATGTGATTCGAATGAAAAAATCTCAACATGTCCGAATAATGAAGTAAAAAAAAATTGTTTTTTTTCAAAATTTTTTATACATTTATGAATTAGATGCAAAAAATGATTTGAAATAAGATATATAGAACATATTGTTCGAATGCAGTTTTATAGGTTGTAAGGATTAAAATAGATATAAAAGATAAATTGTTCAGTAGTGTCCTCGCATCGGTGTATCAATTAGGCCACTAGAACCTGTGATATCCATTGTCTCACGAGTGCTTGATGCTAGCGTGTCCTTCTTCAGTGTGATTGGCCAGTCGGTGGCGCGGCCGGCGGTAGTGCGGGCAGCTCCTCATTTACGGCTTTCGTAATGAAAATAAAGTTTTTTTAAAACATTTTTTTTCACAATTAGATATAATACGGAAAATGGTGTTCCAAATTCAACGTTCATATAATGTTACATTGATGTGTCATTTGAGATTGATGAATAAATTCTCATCGTAAACCAAAGAGTGGGCGGAGACTGTGAGGGCCCGCGACGACAATAAATCAGGAATGTTTCGAAATAACCGGGAAATGTATTCTCTTGATTTGTTCACGGTTTTATTTTTCGTACGAAACGTCACAAACCTGGTACATAACGCTGTTATACGCGATGGCGGAATAATTGTGTTCTCACCTTAGTCTCGACTAAAATTAGTCACTAGTGACCACGTAGTTTATCCAATGACAATGATTGTGTTGTATTACCAGATCGAAGTGTAAGTTTAATTTCCTCGTTTGATACGGTAATGTCAGGGTAGTTTTATGCATGTCTGTTGGTTGAATTCAAATATGGAACGACGTCGAACAACAAAAATGTTTATCGCAACGCCCACAAAACGGAGACTGCCTGTAGTTTATGAAAAAAAAAAGAAAATCAAAACGCGAATTCTATTTAATGTATCGATAACGCGATGTGTTGATGTTTTTTTATGTTTAAATTGTGAATTGTAAAACCAAAAACGACCAGTATTTCGTGAACATTGTAACCAAAAAAAATTGTTTTTTTTTTGTTTGTGGCCGGTTGTGTGGGTTTGCCGATTGGAAGCGTACGTGTCGCGGGTTCGAACCCGCTCGACGCGATACAGTTACGACGAAACTATTGTGTAACAATATTTTATTGTCTTCTGCCAAAACAAAAGAATGTGTCATGTAAATAGAACTACCATTATTTATTAATATAATAGTTTAAAAACAAAAAAATTGCGATTGTTTTATTTTTAGTAATGATGAGTTTTATTTTTCTTCCCTCTTTCCCGTATATTAAGTTTATCAAATATGAGAAAGAAGAAATAACAGACATACCTACATTGCATAAACATATTATCGGCATGCACTAACTCATTAATTGATCTAGGAAACTTGTATAATAGGGGGAAGTTCGATCCCCACCCAAGACAATTCAGCTCTAAACCTAGATCTCCGTAATTTTAAATATGTATCCTCAAATACTCTCTATCCTTTGCGTATATGCTCGCGTTAAGCACAAACATATGATATCATAATTAGCTTGCTTTGTGGCAAAAAGATTGTTTCATTTTCCAAACTGACACTTTTTCTTCACACATTCAATTCTTATAAACCCCACGCGAGTTCGGGGTTCGAATCCCCGGCGAACATTTCTAATTTCAAGACTTTATAGCCCTTTTTAACATACATACAGCCCGATACAAGGCCAACACATTTCTGAAGAAACCTTCGATTTTCTACCATATTTGTTCGTGAATGATTACAGGATATAAATAAATGAAAAACAAAGACAAAGTAGTCTCATTATGTATTTAATAAACATTTAAAAATGTACAAATTTTGGACTTCATTACAATTGAACTAAACTTACTTTCTCTATGGTTATAGACAAAGAAGATAAATCTCTTATGAATATAAAAAATATTCTAAAAATACTCAATATTAGATTACTATAGAATTTGATGTAAACATTTTTCATAACAAAATACCATTTTTGTGTAAATAGTTTCTCGCTTACATGGTAACTTTATATTTGTATAATTCGAATACATTTTAACGAATAATATCTGAATATCTATTCAGGTATATATGTATAAGGTATAATATAAGAATAGGTCTTTGATAGAAAATAATATTTATGTCCCAAACGACTTAACCGATTTTGATAAAGTGTATCGTGCACTTATAGTGTAATTTTGTTTGGGCTTTACTGACCTATTAATATCAACTATATTTGAACCTGATAGCGGTTTAGAATCAATTTGTTTTAAGCAAACATTATCTAAAGCCCAACAGTGGGATACAACTGGTGTGATGTTACGAACCTTCATGCTACTAAGGCAGTATACACACGCTTTAACAAGAAAACATCTTTATAAAAATTAACAGTAATAGCTCTTAATAATATTGGAATGTCAATATACCCGATATTTACTTCTAATTTACCTTTATGATAATAAAGTAAAAAGAAGAAAATTTATATACAATTGTAATCCTTGTATCTAAAAATGAATTTTGATTATTTAATAGACATAAAGAGAAAAAGATAAAAAAGATCTCTTGCTCGGCATCTTTTTTCATCAACAGCGTGTAGTTGTTAGTAAGAGACGCGCGGGGGAGAGAGAGGGGTGAGTAGAAGGGAACGGGTTTTTGTATAACAGCGTATAGTTGGCAGGGCGGGGTCGCGCGGGGTACAGAAGGGGTGTAAACAGGGGGGGTATTGCTCAACAGCGTATAGTTGATAGTGCGGAGTCGCGCGGGGGAGAGAGAGGGAAAGAGAAGGTAGAGGAAGGGGAGGGAGGGAGGGGGAGGGGGGAAGGGGGCAGGGTGTCGTCAATGCCGCATGGCGACGAGTATGTTGGTGAGGGCGGTGCGCGCGTCGCAGCGCGGCAGGCGCGCCAGCACGCCGCGCGCGCGCTCGATGTGCGTGCGCTGCAGCGCCTGCGTCTGCGCGATGCCGGGCCCCGCCAGCACCGCGCGGTACAGCTGCCCCACACACACGCATCTTACCATTCATAGGATACTACGACCCACCAATTTTTCAAAGATAACGAGAGGCTTCAGCTTTAACTTGACTTGCAGAAGAATTTCGCTACAAATCACCAGACACTAAACATTGAACTGACTGGTTAGAACTGGTTAACCATCAAAGCGATTACCACGGTTCAAATATATCGAACTGACTTACGACTTACATCTGACTGACTTATAGAGTGACTAACGTTGATCAAATCAATTTGCAATGTTACAAAAGTCATCTGTCCGTCCGCATCACCTGAAACTCGGTAACACTCACCGCGTGGTAGTCGACGTCGTGCACGCTTTTCCGGCCCGCCTCGATGTACGAGTAGAGCTCGGGGCGCGCTTCCAGCGTGAAGGCGAGCGGCGCGCCCACCAGGGAGAAGCTGGCCGGCTCCGGCCCGGAGAACGCCTCCAGGTCGAGGAACGCCTGCCACGCGAGCGCCAGGTGGCAGCCGAAAAGGTAGCCCTGGTTGCGTACCGAAATGCCTTATGAGACACCTATATCCCTTGCCATTTACTAATAGTAAACTCACTTGTACCTAACATACGAGGAATGCTCCAAACAAATTGATAACCGCAGTCACAAATGGGTAAATGCAGTCACAAATGGGTAAATGCAGTCAGAAATGGGTAACTGTAGTCACACATTGGTATATTCAGTCACAAATTGTTACATTCAGTCACAAATTAGTAACTTGTCACAAATTCGTAATTCAACTCACAAATTGGTAACTACAGTCATAATTTGGCGCTCACACCTTTAAAATAATACTTTTAATCTCGATCTTTCCACGCAAAGGTATCAAAGTTCCCTTGCACCCGTCACTTTACCTGTGTCTGCAGCGCGGGCTTGTGTCCGGCCAGTTTGAGCGCTGCGGAGCAGCTCTTGCCGAGAAGCGCGCCGGCGGCCAGCACGTGCCGGGCGACCCACTCGTGGCGCGCGCTCCCGGCCACTCCTGTCATCGGCAGGGGAGAGAGAACGCAGTCCCATTCTGGAGAACACAAACCTTATTGGTGTAACTAAAACTTGACCGGATAGCTAAGTCAGTTCATCTTTATTGACTCTTTATTCCTGGTTTTTTAAATACGGATCTGAATGGATTGGAAGGTACACCTACACTATGAACAATTCTTTATTAATGGCTTGAAAAATGGAATGACCAAAAATTTGGTTATTAAACGGATTAAGAATACTGCTATTGATCATTTCATTAAAACATCAACATCTAAGTCAAAATAATCAAATATATTTGTTTCAAGTTTCTTTGACGGTAGAATTCATTGCTACCCTATCGCTGGTTTCCTTCCACGTTTTCACCAAATTGGCAGAGAATGCCGTTCATATGAAATCCGCCTTTACGATGCCGACTCAGATTTACCAATGACGTCACGAAGTTTAGGTTCGCTAACATACAAATTCGCGCATTTAACGGTATTGCTGAGAATACGCAACAGACTCGAGTATCGGGGACAGTTTGGCCGGGCTCCGGTTTTTGTGCGTCTCGCCGAGACACAGAATCGTCCTTTTAGCTGCCAACCCACGTGCAAAGTACGCCGTTGTCGCGTTCGAAACCTGCCCAAAAGTGGGTCACTCTCTCTTAAAGAATAGGTGTTTTACAGCTGACGGAAATCACCAGAAAAACCGGTACTCCTGTATCCCAGTACCTGATAAGTGCTGTATCAAATCCCGCTAACAATTTGTATTGGACAGAAGTATGCGGAATTTCGTATTAGCACCGTAACCTACGGTTAATGCCATCGACCGCTTCATGGTTCTACAGTTAGATACCATAATTGCTTAAAACCATAAAACTATACTGGTAACAAGCGCTTTAGAAGATCGTATATTCGAGAACATTATGGAAATGCTTTTTAGTTCATTCGAAATTCGAATTCGAATTCAGAACCATATCGTAGTAATTCATAAGAATATTTGATTGGATTTGATTTTACTACGGAATTTTTACTTCGGTACTTTTTAATTCAGCAATATCGTCATAAAATACAACAATACATACCCTATTAAACCGAGATTAATATAAAATCAAGGTCTTTAAAAATATTATAATTATTACGTATATTTTCTTACTAAGACTTAGAACATACATATTACTACTTCCTAAACTTAATTGACATAGAAACAGGAATATAACATTCTTTTTACTATAATAGATTTCCTCGACTTAAGCAAAAAATCCTAGTCATACCTATAATTTGCCTGTTACTCAGGCTATACCAGAGGGTCACTACACATTGGTATTCAAATCACAAGCGACGGTTAGCTTGCATTCAGGGCGCGGCCGCTAACCGGAGTTCCTTACCGTCCAGGACAATGGAGAATTACAATAAGTGTATGGACACGTGGTATCCGAATGTCGACCTTAATAATATTGACCCAAGGTCGAGTTTAGTTTCCGTCAGCCTGCGTCTTAGTCTATTATAGATACTTTATAAATTGGCATACAAACCTAGACAGTGTCCATACATTTTATTTGTGCGTTATATTTTATTCATGTACCTGTTTCATTTACATAAGCAATCGAATACAAATGACAAAATGGGTATATGCACAATTTTTGAAAAAACTATTCGGTAGGTTTTATATACATGACATAGATTCCAAAAGACTATTTTTAAAATTAGAATGTTAAAATGTGAATTTTATGTTCCGATCACCTGTTCTAAAAAAACCCAGTTTTTTTTCATTTCTTACAAAACGGCAGACACTTTATTGCAACACGAAATCAACATGCAAACCTAAAATTAAATTGACATGAATTTTCAATATATTCTCCATAAATTCAATTACTGGTACTATTAATAATGTCATCTCTATTCACTATAGTCACAATAGTCAGTTTCTATTCACGAACTATACTCTAGTAGTTCCAACCGACGACATAAGGTTTAAGAAGACGACCATATTTCGTCACCTTTACGCAAACCGACCTGGCTTTGCATTGACGCGGATGTGGCGCGACGCTAATTAATTCCTATGCAAATATGATTATCTGAGCGTAACCTAATCGCTACGAAAGGCAAACAGTTGCCATCACAACGGATAACGTGCGCAACCACATTGACACTCGCCTCCACCCGCGATATGGACTTTGACTGGTTCCACCCGCCTATTAAGCCGGAATGTTGTTAGTGACATATTTTTCTATTTTACGATACTATGACGATACTTTTTTTTTAATAATATGTAAGTAGCACACGAGCATGCACACCTGATGGTAAGTGGCTACTGCCGCCCATGGACATTTGTAACCGACCCCAGATAAGATTAGATTCCTATCTCAGGTC